>JZLH01S0307311.1:106263-116682 GCA_001188425.1 Eucidaris tribuloides
TGGCAGCGGGAGGAGAGTCTTATAGAGAGAGAGAAGAATAATTCATAAATTTGTATTATGCGGATGGAAACAATAGATATTAATTGAAACGAGTACGGAAAATTCTACAAAGTGAAATTAAAAGTCCGGAATTATGATAGCTTGACCAATAATATTGACGAGCGGAGATTTTTCATAAAAAGGACAATAACGGCGTTTTTTAGAAAAAGAAAAGAAATTGAAACTCTGCTTGACTGTAAACTAATGAGACCAAAGGATCGGTGCGGGGTCCCTCGATAGGTAAATTTCTGAGAGCAGTTCAAGCTTTAAATTACTCCAACATATTATCAGCAATAAGTTAAAAACTAAGTAAAAATCTTTCATCCCTAGCAGTGTACAACGGATTTGTAATATTCGACGGAAAGAATGATCCAAGTTGCCAGGGTCTATTTTGTCGTATACATGTATTTCAAATTGTTTGACGAGAAACCTTTTATACATGGTCATCTCGAATTCACTGTTGTGTGATAAAATGGCCCCGCCTGTGCCTTGCTTCTACCACTATTAATGATAGTGTGAACGTATCCGCGGTGTGCACCGGACAGTGGCATTTCCGTTTAGCCAACCCGTAGGGGCGGCATGCAGTTTGCTCACAGCGAAATGTTATTTTAATGTTGGATTTTAAAGAATAGGCTTACATTGTGGAGCTCAAAATTTAAAAAAAAATCAATTTGCTATCTGAACATACATAATAGTGTTTGAATGGACAGGTAAAACACCTACAGAAACACGAAAAGTTTGAAAGTCATGGCTGCAACTGGCAAACATATGAATGAATAAACAATTTAGCTAGCTGGGGCGAGTAAAAATAGCCCCAGATCCAACACACAGATATATGAGTCATAGGAGGAAATGGCCAGGTTGAATCCGTCAACTTATGATTTTCACTTTTGTAAAGCGGCACTAAATAATCAATTTTGAAATAGCAAATTCTCTTTTCAGGGGCTTTAATTTTAGACGGCTTTATCAAGACACCTTGGAGCATGGGAGGATTATGTAGGCTCACATTTTTTATAACTGTGTAACTGTTACACCAGTGGCTTAAGGCAGCACTACGCAAAAATGTAGAGTGAGGGCAGTCGCATTTTAAAGGGTATTTGGTTATGTATTGCCGATATAAAACGTAGCCAATTTACAGCATTATTTTGGCGCATAAACTGACTTTGAACTTTTCAACTGGTGTTCTGAGCGCGGGTTTAGAGAATGTACCACTCTGACTTTATGAACTATAGCGAGTCCGTATCCTCAAAGTAATGGATAGTTCTATTGAATTATTACGCTGTTTAACCATAATACAAACACTTATTATGGAAAGTGATAGTTATTCCCTTTCCATGTAATTCTTGACCTCGAGTAAATTATTGACGTCCTATCCGAACTCGCACCTGAGGTCTTCAGAAATGAATGTATACCCCTCCGGCTAATGATATTTGGCGATCCTAACTTTCTACTTATGGAAAGTTTTATTTCAAGGTTTAATATTAGAAAATGTATGTGTTGTATTCGTGTGTTATGTGTGTGTGTGTGTGTGTGTGTGTGTGTGTGTGTGTGTGTGTGTGTGTGCTGTGTGTGTGTGTGTGTGTGTGTGTGGCGTGCTGTGGTGTGTGTGCTGTGTGTGGTCTGTGGGGGGTCGCGCGTGTGTGTGTGTGTGTGTGTGTGTGTGTGTGTGTGTGTGTGTGTGTGTGTGTGTGTGTGTGTGTGTGTGTGTGTGTGTGTGTGTGTGTGTGTGTGTGTGTGTGTGTGTGTGTGTGTGCGTGTGTGCGTGTCTCAGAAAAAAGTCCCTCTAAAAGACTACAGAATAATTACCAAAATCTAGTTTTATGCTCAATAAAGTTTACATATTTAGAAAGCCCACTTAGTTTTGTAATTCCTGTGAACTTTTCAAAGGTCTCGCTTTATTGGTTTTGAATACACAGGCTCTTATGTAACAGCAGTGCTTTCAAGTCCATTCCAAGTTTGATAAAAAGAAAGGCATATCGGAGACATAGTATACCTCATTCCACGCTTCACTTAGATTATCTCAACGACTGTTCATTCGCTTGATTTCACTTGATTTTAAATGAAATTAATCAAAGTCCTGTACCATATGGTCGTGTTTGCTCTCAGATTGTGTTCCACTCATGGTTTGTCCTCCCATGTCCAGCTTGTAAAATTTGATTGTTCTCCTGCACGTCCTTCCACCTAATTTCCATTCAGGTTGATGCATTGATGTAGCACTGCAAACTTGGAATGGGCTGAAAAGTACTGCTGTTACATAATAGACGGTGTATTCAAAACCAATGAAGTGAGACCGATGAAATTTTCCCAAAAGTTAGAAAATTAAATGGGCTTACTAAATCTGAACAATAAACATAGAATGATACTTCATTTTGGATTTATTTTAGCAGTCTATCAGAGGGACATTTTTTCTGGGACACGCTGTATACTGATTTATCCTATACAAATAACTTCAATTATGTCATCACTACTGTAAAAAGGACATACTGTTAAACCGTCCCGAAAATCAAAACCTCTACATTACTTATAAGTTCCTCTGGTACACTTTAGTACCAGCTGTCTTACTCCTGTGTGTTAAATGAATTATTCTTGACTGACTATGAACAATATGACTGCACTTGCTGCAGTAACAGACACTGTGTTAGTCAGTGCAATATCTCATGTGTAACCCTTTTCAACATATTAGATCATATGCCTAGATAGTTTCTTCGTTCTAGAGAACCCTTCAAAAGAGTTACCAAATTATCCTTATTTTTAGGGTTACTGCAATAGGTTAAGTGACATATTACATATTGTGCTAATTATGCTGATTGGCTGATTGTGCTAGTGGTGTTGGGAGGGATAATTGATCAGGGTCGCCAAGGAGGCAACGACACTAAATTTATTGCAATGCTCATTTTAAACTGGAATCGACGTCTTTTCCAGGTCGTGTACATGGTTTGTTTCACCATCTAATGTGTCAAATCATGTATGCAGATTGGGTCATTGTGCTGGTTACGCTATTTAAGACACATTACTTGAAGGTGGAAACCGGTGTCATGACTGTATTCCTCGGCCTAGAAAAAAATTGGAAAATCGTATTGCACTTGTTTCCTGCCGTTTGGGTTACAAAAATAAATAAATAAATAGTATAACGTACATATGCTAATTGGCTCATCATGCTGATTAGGATATAAAAATTGTCCTAGGTTGCCGAGGTAGCAAACAAGCTAAATTTACTTTAATAGCCATCTAGAACCCAAAGCAATCGAACAAACCTTGTACAAGTTTACCAACTTTTCCAGGTATCGAAAAATTTCTACAGGACTATCTGCACTTTTTGTCAAGATTGATACTAATTTGCATATTATGGTAATTAAGTTACAATTGTTAGTGTAGAAATTCCTTTATCATGTTTACTGATGACGAATATATGTGTTTTGATAATAACCTTTTTTTCAATGTGTAATTTAGGTACAAACTTTGGTGAAAAATACAATTTCTTGTACAGTGGGGGCTGGTTTGCGTATTATGCGGGTTGGAGCGCTTTCCCATGCTTGGATATTTGGAGACTTTTAGTGTGGTGATCAGGGGATCTTACTGATAGTCATGGCGGTTAAAGCGGTTCTTTTGCAATTAGTGGTGGGTTCCCCCCTTTTTTACGCTATATTGACTGGACTACATGTATTCACATTTTGAAATTCCAGCACTGAGGGATGGTTCAGTATGTGTGCACATGATACATGACAAGTTGCAATTGGTTTCACATTTTTCACATATGCTTGATAAATTTTGCGTGTTCGGCTTAATACTGTTTTATCGCCGCTATCAGATAATTTATTGTTTGATATTTACTAGGCAACCCAGGCATCTCTGTGCTAGAGCTCTTCTTCATGCTGGTTAACTGTGGACAGTTGGTCTGTATACGAGTGTGGTGGTGTCTGTGTCTGTGGGCTGTGTTTCTGCGTGTAGTGTAAGTTATGTGAAAGTCGAGTGTGTGTATGTCGGTGTATGTCTACATGTAAGTTCTGTGTGTGTTTAAGAGTCGTGAGTGTCTGTGTGTATGTCAGTGTATGTTTGTTGGTGCATACATGTATGTTGTTCTTTTGTGTGTGTATGAGGGTGTGTGTCCCTACATGTATGTATGTGGGTGCATGTGTGTGTATATGGAAGGTGTATGTGATTTGTATATCTGGACGCATGATTGAGTGTGGGCATATATTTACAGTGTTAGTTTCGGGGTGGGGGATAAGGAGGGGTATACGTACGTGTAGATGTGTGTGTTGTCCAAGCATGTGTCGGATGGAAGGGAGCTCTACCACAGGGGCATGTGTGGGGACCACTAGGCTGCTTTTTATTGTAGCTCTCCCCTTTCTATCTTTCCTCCCTTCCTTTCCCCCTTTGTCTCTACCTCTTCAGCGCAGCATTTTAACTTGCAATTTGTGAATGAATGTGATTTGTTGTATCTTGTATTCTTTAGTGTCGTTTAAGATTGAGTTTATGTTCAGGTATACTTTGTTATATGCATTTAAAATTTATTTGTTTATATGCACTGAAATATTATTTATGTCCGAAGTCAAATTTTGTGTATATTTTTAATATATATGACAATAAATTATTTGAAATCTTAATCTTGAATCTTGAATCTAGATGTTTTTACTAATTTTGCAAATCTACCCCTACACATACAAACCTATAGAAAGAACTTATCCTATCGACAAAAACAAACATTTACGTGTCTACTTCTCGAGTTGGTTCTGAAACATTACCAGCACGTATTACTTTATGTTTAATCAAATATTAGCTTGAATATGAAGAACAAACGAAATACGTCTCTATTTCAATAATGACCTAATAAATAAAAAAAAATAAAAAAATACCTTCTGGCAGACTTTAGTTAATTTTCAGGACACAATTATGAACTCTGAAGGGGTGAGATTTATACGTAATGAAAAAAATGTAGGTCACATCGGGGCCATTAAAAATACTTTAAAGTACTACTTTTCCGCATATCATCTTCACGAGCACTTGCATAAGTTATGACTAGACTAAATTTAGATTTTGTTTAGCCACATTTCAATGGGCGTTCACATATTGCCTCTTTTAAGTTTTGGAGATCAGAAAGATAAACTCAAAATTTAAGCTATCAATTTTAATAATTTCACTGGAATAAACTTTAAAAAAGTAATCGAGACCAACATCTGCTTTGTCCTAAAGTTTCCTAAAACTAATCCTCATGATCAATGATGAATGATGAAAGATGATTTATGTAGTGCTCTTAGACAACGGTTTCACAGCGCTTTACAGGTACATACATTCACACTGCGCAAACTCTACAAGTGTACATAAATTAATAAAATAAAAGAACCGTGCACCCCCCCCCAAAAAAAAAAAAACCCTAATACCAACCATTATAACTCCCAGCTCCTCTCGGGTGAGGCCTAGTAGCCTCTACAGCTGCTCCGTTCACTGACCATTTGAGGGACTCGCCCAGGCAGCACTTGACTCATAGGAACTCTACCGTCTAAGGACACCAGGCCCCATACAGGTAGCCAATGATAATGGGCGGTTACAAAATACAAGTTTACTAATCCGTATAAAATCAACGGTCGAATAGGGCGGTTTTTTCTAATCATATTCGGGCAGGAGCTGGTGAACATTTCGGGCAGAATGAACTCCTTATGGGGCAGAAACTCGAGAATGCTGCTAATGGGTCAGCTAATCAGGAGTTTGAAAAAATCATGTAGAAGCTGCTTGGAGCAAGGGTTCAAGGAAAATTTGCGCAGCTTCTTGCAAAGAAATGACTGATATTGTCTATTCCACAACTGTTACAGCTTTTGAAGTTTTTTTTAATGATATTCATTATTTTCAAATTCAAGGTTTTTTTGCAAATTACTTTTTAAAACATACAAGGTCAACAAGATATAGTCAAATAAAAAGTACAAGTACATGTAAAGAAATATTCATTAGAATAACGTGGATTACATGATAAGATAAAGTTACTTAGGGGGAAACGAACAAAACAAGGATTACCATATAATATATGAGGACGTGGAGGAATCAGAAACAGGCTGTGAAACCTAATGATCAGAGTCTAATCCCTGATAGATATGGAAAACCATTTCAGTGACATTGAACTATAAGAAAACACAAGACACTCCCACCCTCCCCTACCCTCCCTAGGCAAGATTGGATGCAGTTATTACAAATTCAATGCACTTAGTATTTCATTTCAACATTTTGCTCCTGAGAACATGATGGTTGTATGTAAGAAATCGTATTTGACTAATGGTAAATGTACAGTGCGTCTAAAATAAAATGGTCCAATCGGAAATTATTTTTTTAATACATGAAAATCATATACAACCTAGTCAAGTTGGGTATTGTCATAAAGCCAAAAGAACATACTTTCCAGTGGAAATTTATTTCATTTCATTTGGTTTCGTCAATCCTGAGATATATTGACTTATCTGCAATGACGCAAAATCGCGTTTGTCCCAGTATGCTGTATGTGCCTTACATGACTGTGTATGCAGTTTCTGCATATTTTTTAACAAAGAAACCCCAATGACAGTGTGAAAAGAAATTGTGTAATCATTCAATTTAACTGAACGAATAGATTTTTCAGGTTGTATATTTCTGATACCTTATTATTTGAAGTACAAAGGAGGTACATAACTTGACAAAAGGGCCAAAATAAATGAGATGTGCAGATCATCATGATGTCAGTGTGAATGTAGTCTGGTAAACAGAAGACATGAACATGTGCAATATCATTTCAATGCCGAGTAAGGGTTATTCGTATTTGATTTGTTATTTACTAGATAATCAGAAATAAACATATAGAAGGAAAAAGGGTATTTGTTATTTGTTTTATTATTGATTTGTATAATTCAATTTGCATGAGTTCCGTAAGTAACAATACCACCAATTCAGTTGCCATTGTGACCAATACACAAAAGTGGGACAAACGTGATTTTGCCTGACTGCACAAAAGTAATGATAACTTTTTCACTTATAAAAGCAAATGGAATGGAACTAGGTTTATCAGAAAGAAAATTTATTCTGTTTTAATATGATACCAAATACACACATACCTTTTGAGAAAATTACATACCTAAAATATTTTTTCTCCCGATTGGACCATTTTTTTTTTGAGACACACTGTATATTGAAATGTGCCTGTACTGTGGCTATGCATTTAAAGTACATGTAAAAAGGTCATTGAACGTCTGAGGTAAAAGATCATTAAAATATGAATACATAAAAACAGCAACCTGCAACCTATTGATGTCAAGTACTTTAAATATTTTGATTTTTGTTAAAAACAATGGATCATTATGAGTTAATGGTTTATCGTTATTCATTATTCGTATGGCACGTTTTTGCAGGATCACAACCCTATTACGTAGATACATATTTCACAGTTTCCCCAGATGATATTGCAATATGAACGTGATGAAATATGAGGTAAACTCATTGTACGGTATTAAACAAAGTTAAAATTATTTTTTTCTGGAAATTACATGTTTTTAGCGGTTCATTACTCCAATTGTTCTCGACATCTTTTCTCATTTACATATTTTTTCCATGCAATTATCTTCGATAAGAACTCCAACAAATTTATTGACTAGTCTTTATAGGCAGGCATTTTGAGATTCAAAAAATGTATAATTCTGTGTTGTTCCCTATAGTGGGATCAGTGGGTCGTTTTCTGATTGTACTTTTATTTCTATGTCCTCTGATACTCCTTCCGGCACACAAGAGGGACAACATTTATTGAAGATTAACCCTTTCATTTTATACAGTCCCCAAACGACTACAATATGGAGAAATACCACACCCACTGAAGCTCCTACACATAATCCAGCGGCAAGACTTGGTGCTCGTCCGTAGTCCAGTATTGGGTACACATAAGGGTTACCACTTTCGTCAGTTCCTCCTGCGGCCCAGTATATTGCAGTTAAGATGAAGTATGTAACTATAAATGCAAGCGGATAAATGAAGTGCAAAACTCGAACTACTGTTGTTGTAAGAAAAATCTCAACCAGCGCTGAAAGTGCGTTTAGGAGGTGGAAATTGATATCGTTATACAGGCTCACTTGTCCAGGAACGTAGAGGGCGCTCCAGTAAGTAAGAGATAGCAAGACTGATGTCGAAGCGTACATGTTGAAAAGCAGCCACTGTCCGCGGTGGAAGAAGTACTCTGATATCCCTGTAAAAAATAAAGTGTGAAATCTATTAGACAATTCCATTATATTCAGTTAAATTGTTTTAAATCGATTTTGATCACATTTACGGAATATAAAAACGATAAAAACAGGAAATACATTGATTTGCTTGTGTCGACAAAAAAATGATTTCGCAACTAAACACAACAAAAAAGTAACTACCCCCCTTTTCAACATACCATAACTTTTTAACAAAACAAGTTTGTGCAAAGTAATATGACAAGAGTGTTCCTACACTCATTGACCAACTTTTGTGTGAAAATGTGATTGATCCATCAGGTCATGCATGTGTGAGCATGCATTAAAGGTGAAAATGCCACTTTTCAAAAGTCACAGGAGTCATCTCTTATGCCAAAATAATAATTTCTTGCTTTATTTATAAAGTGTGCTCACTCAACCATGACATGGTTACAACCTCTTATGTTCGTACAGCATGTAAAGATACATTTTGCTGAAAAATATCGGATTTCAATTTTTGCAATTAACTTAATGGATTTTATTATTTCAAAATCGAGAAAGGGTGGAAATTTTTAAATTGAGCTCACCGAAGCGTAAAATATGCCAAAAGTGCCAAAGGAGGTATAAGGGGATCAAACGATAGATGATTAACATAAATAGCGATTAATCACTCACCGGAAACAGAATTTGTCAAAATCCTGCATCAAAAATCCCCCAAAATGAGCCTTGTGGCTTTTGAAAAGTGACATTTTTACCTTTATTATGTGCTCACTCATGCATGACTTGACGGATCAACCACATTTTTACACAGAATTTAGTCAAATCAGTGCAGAAACACCCTTGCAAAATTATTTTGCTCACAACCGTGTTTTTATAAATTTATAGTATTTTGAAAAGGGGTAGTTACTTTTTGTTGTGCTTATATTAAAATACGTTATACCTTGTAATGTTTTCCGATTCCCTCATATTCATCAAAACGCCTCTCCCAAAATATAGTTCTCCCAGAATGTAAAATCCTAATAAAATATATATTTTTCCATATACGACATATGTACTTACCAGTTTGTAATGAAATGTTGGACGTTTTTATGATGGCAGCATAGAGAATAAGGTTCCAAAGAGCACAGGTAAAGTAAGCAAGCATAACAATGTACCCCCAGTTAGTCAGATAGATGAAGTAATAACTTCCATATGGCCCTCCTGGTCTCACGGATATGATGACATCGTAAAGAAAGTAGCCAAGGAGATACAATGTCACTACTAGACGATACGCCAGGAAAAATCTAATATGCAAGGGGCACTGTGGAGATAAAAAAATCAAAAGACAGCATTTCATCAGATAGAATATTTCCATTGCAATAGGCATCACATTCATAGTAGTTGTAGTAGAAGTGGAAGGAGGAGGAGTAGTAGTAGCAGTAGACGTAGAAGTAGTAGTAGTAGTAGTGGTAGTAGTAGTAGAAGTAATAGTAATAGTAGTAGAAGTAATATCAGTAGTAGTAATATTAGTAATAGTACTAGTCGTAGTAGTAGTCGTAGTAGTAGTAGAAGTAGCAGTCGCAGTAGTCATAGTAGTCATAGTAGTAGTCGTAGTCGTAGTAGCAGTCGCAGTGGTCATAGTAGTAGTCGTAGTAGTAGTAGTCGAGGTCGTAGTAGTAGTAGTAGTAGCAGTCGCAGTGGTCATAGTAGTAGTAGTAGTAGTAGTAGTAGTAGCAGTAGACGTAGAAGTAGTAGTAGAAGTAGTAGTAGTAGCAGTAGACGTAGAAGTAGTAGTAGTAGTAGTAGTAGTAGTAGTAGTAGTAGTAGAAGTAGAAGTAGTAGTAGTAGTAGTAGTAGAAGTAATAGTAATAGTAGTAGAAGTAATATCAGTAGTAGTAATATTAGTAATAGTACTAGTCGTAGTAGTAGTAGTAGTAGTAGCAGTCGCAGTAGTCATAGTAGTAGTCATAGTAGTAGTCGTAGTCGTAGTAGTAGCAGTCGCAGTGGTCATAGTAGTAGTCGTAGTAGTAGTCGAAGTCGTAGTAGTAGTAGCAGTCGCAGTGGTCATAGTAGTAGTAGTAGTAGTAGTAGTAGCAGTAGACGTAGAAGTAGTAGTAGTAGTAGTAGTAGCAGTAGACGTAGAAGTAGTAGTAGTAGTAGCAGTAGTAGTAGTAGTAGTAGAAGTAGAAGTAGTAGTCATAGTAGTAGTCATAGTAGTAGTCGTAGTCGTATTAGT
>JZLH01S0307311.1:128436-138757 GCA_001188425.1 Eucidaris tribuloides
CGTTGTTGTTGTTGAGCAGCAGATAATTCAACATGCGCAGAATGAAAATATGCTGAGTATGGCACGTACTGTACTTTGTAATGAGGGCCGACCTGACCCTAACAAAATGTCCAAAAAATACCGTCTTGTAAATGAGAAGTCCCAGTAAGAAAACGCGACAGACAGACCTCGTCGCAGGATCATCTTAGTCTGCTGGCAAAATGTGTTCTATATAGACGTCGAATAAGGCCTTAAAATCCTTTGCATATTACAGACGATCGATTTGACGAATTTCGTTATTGTCAAAACACGCGTCTTAACACGATATTAATGAACACTTACATCACATATACAACCATTTTTTACTTACGATGTCAGTGTTTTCAAGCAATTTCTGTCCATAACGGGCATCGCTCGAACCCTTCTTCTTCGTAGGGAACTGCTCAAACTGAATGCGCATGCGCGATTACCCAAGATGTATCGCAGCTGACGACAATCGATCCTGTTTACAACAAATGGAAACTAAACGGAAACTATCATTTGTAGTGCGACAGCGTTGCAACTATACCATTTGTTCTCGTGGGTTCTGACCCTGGTCCGAGGTGCGACTGTGGGCGGCGCTTCTTGTTACAATGATATAATTATGTACACTTACCACCCACAGGCACTTCAATATCTATATAGTTGCAGAGCATTGTTAAAATTTAGAAAAAAAAGGTAGAACTCACCCAAATCCAAGATTTTCTTGAAACTTCCTTCGTCACAGCGAAGTTGTTTGCGTGTTAAACTATGGGAGTCGCTCGCAGTGATTCTCGGGTAATCGCTAGCTACAAGCAACGTTAGCTAGCGATTACCCGAGAATCACTGCGAGTGACTCCTATAGTTTAACACGCAAACAACTTCGCTGTGACGAAGACCGAAGGCTTCGACCTTAGTATCGCGTCTGTGGTTGTTTTTCAGCAGTTATCAGACGATCTTGACAGGTATTTTACACCCGTACCCACTATACTAAGTGCAGATGCTTTGCTGTCTCGCGTACACTGAAGTTTCTATCTGCGGAGTCGACACAAAGTGTCGACTCCCAAACGGACGGAAAATGTCAGATTTTACACCATTCCTAACACTTACAATTGAAAAATCACTCCTACTAGCCCACCTCAGTCATGCCAATCCTGATTCCATCCTTATTTCGACGTGAAAATGTTAAAACCGCGAAGAACTCCCCAAAAAGTGTTCCTTGGGACCTCTGTAGATCTCATACGCAATTTGTTCGCTGATGCCAAAGCTACGTACCAGCTACGATCCCAGCGGTACTCTGATGTGTGTTGTGCACTGCGCGCGTGCGGCCGAAAGATGGGTCGCTGGTCGGTACCGCATCGCGAGTGCAGGCAGAGAATTCTGATTGCTGATTGGCTAACCACCTTTTCTTTCTCAACCTATACTGGTGTCAGTGATAGAGCATGTGTTACGGTACATTAAAAAAACGCATCAAATTTTGTGAGATTTTCAATGTTTTACGGGTTTTTTTTGTGACCCTCTGCACGTAGGAGGGGGGAGGTGTGGGGAGCGGCCCCCTCCAACTGTAGGGTAGGGAGATTTTTTTAATTTGGGATATGAAATTATGAGATTTGGTGCATACCTGTGAGGTCAATTTTGTTTATGAAATTGCATAATAGGTATGCACCAAATCTCATGATTTTATGTACGGCTCCTTTATACGCACGCTATGGGAAGCGCACACTTCATTTTTAGTGCATAATATAACTATGCTGCTGTCACAGCGCCAGTACCCTGGTGTTGCCATGCGCTGTACTATTCTGCTACCAAACGCAAGGATCATGAATGAATAACGTCATTTATGTGTGTGTGGGATTTCCCTGACTCGCGATACTGGCTGGAGATTGGGGAATTCCCCGGCTCTTACGCAATCGATGCATTTAACTTATTTTGCGGTCTTATTTTTTTCCTTGCCCCAAGAAAAAATGGATGCTGGGCATGTGAGCGTGAGATGAGGCTCTGAGGCACGAGTCTCATGCCAAGACTTGGTAGGTCTGCTGAATTATTATAGGTCGCTAACTTCAGTGTGTGTGGTTTATTCTGTCAACGTATCTACCAACGGAATAAATCACATACGCTGAAGTTAGCAGCCTATAATAATTTAGACCCCTAAAACCCAGAATTACCCATTCTCATACGTAGACTAACAGATCTAGCCATGATAAGTCGTAGTTTCCCCCATGCCCATGTAGGTGTAGATCTATGCTGTAATCAGGCACTCCTAGACCAGAGTCTATACTGCCAATGGAAATTTTCTGTGCACAGGGTACTATAGGCTCTGGATCAAAAAAGATCACTGATGCATGGATAATGCACTAAACAAAAAATCCCCCTGTATTACTACAGTTGTGTGTATGTGATCATATCATGGACCACATACGTAGTAGGTGTGCTGTAAGGGACTGGAATAAACTCTCAACAGATGTTGTAAACTCACCGTCGTTGGAACCATTAAAAAAACTAAAGTTTGATCAACAATAACCTGTTTGTCCACATGCAGCGTGCACTATTCAAGTTAGCGTGATGTGTGTACACGATATTTTGCTGACTCAACGATGCAGATGCAATGACCAACGTGAGTCACGCAACATAGAAACAGATAAAATTTGCTCATTGTCTTGTTGCATGTTTAAAATAATTTTAATATCAACACCATCAGGCCCTGACCCCACCACTTTTTCCGTGATTTTAAAGTAACACGCTTATGATTGAACCACACAAGAATTACAATAATTTTTTGCATTGTGACATTCTCTATATATTGTTTATTTGTAAATATACTTTGCACATCCATTTTACACATCAATTTTTCTGCTCAGGTGTTCAGTGATACTCCTATATCTGTATGTGGAGAGAGAATAGAGGTTATGCAGAACTTTTGAAAATGAAATTTCTTACCATCAATCTAAAAAATACGTGGGAGTGCAGGGCGATGGCAAAAGAGCCCCCAAAATTTGAAAAAGAGCCTTCGTAAATTGCCATAGGGTTCAAGAGTATCTGGAATGTACAGACAAGAAAAAAGCCCCCAAAATGGAAATTTAATTTTTTCCCTGCTACCATGGTCTTTCCCAAGGACACGACTGGGATCAATTCCAGTACTCGCAACTCGATTGGTCACCTGAATCTGTTTGCAATTCTAACACAAGGGAAAAAAATACATATCTGAATCAATGCATATACATGTAATTATGGTATGATTTCAACTTCAACATTATTTCTTCAGTTCAGACATCAACAATAAGTTCAAAATAGTTTTATGAAATAAAAAAAATATGATAATAATAATAATACCACAATGCTTATATAGCGCATATTACTGCCAAATGCATCTCTATGCGCTTTTTGAAAGAAAAAGAAAATGTTAGGAAAGATGCTGGCAACTGTTAATGATAACATAGATCTATAGGTGCACACTTTAGAAATATAAATCTTTAAAAGCACACAACAACAACAACAAGAAGGATCTACATAATACCCATTATAGGGGGCCTACTATTATAATTTAAAGGGTAGTTTGAACTGGGAACCTGTAATAAGAATCTACTTCCTTACCCACTGGGCCTCGCCTATATTAGTAGTTGGTTACTGGAATACTGGTGGTGTAGAAATAAAACCAATTGCCATCAGTATTGCTGTTACGGTCATGGTCACATAATTGCTAAAATAATGTTGGTTTGTGAATATCGATCAGGATCATCTCCTGCATGGCTATTATAAATAATCGCCATATTTATATTCCCATTGTGAAGCCATAGTATTCTGACACAGAGTGAAATACAATGACCAAAATTGTGGCAGCTAGGCAGGTATCCCTATTGAACGCAAGAAATTGTTTGTTCGTCATTAGGCCTGGGACCCCGTAAAGTCTGACCCGGTTTGATTTGATTTGCTAATTAATTAATTGGCGTCCGGGTTGATGGTTTGAATGGCAAAGAAAACAACATTCTCCCAGGGTCTAATCGTCCATGCATGCTCTGATCCTGTTCTGTTAGTATTGCATGACATAGGCTGTCTAACTTGAAACTCCTTACTTAAAGATCACATCTCACACATAAAAAAACTACTTAAAATAAATTAATTGTCATCAAAGCATTAGCTCCATGATCAAAGTATCCCTACATGTATACCACAAGCATTGATTACGAATTGTCCACTTTGATGAAGACAACTAACCTGTTACCAACTAAGCTGATAAGACTGAGTGGCTGAAATTTTGTCAGAGATCACACACAATGTTTCAATTACAACTGCCTGACTGCCAATACTGTTTCAATTTACTGCCTGACTACCACCAAAATATACAGTTGGGGACAAGCTGTCTGCCAGCAGATTAACAGTCTGGGATGAATATCTGAGAAATCCTTCTGTCTCAGTAGCTCCAAGCTTGCCTTCACTACTAATCTTGTATGCAAATCATTGGGCAACTCATTGTTTTATGGGTAGGTTGTGTACCATGTTTGATTTAAAATACCAAAACAGCTGCTAGTCCTCAACTGATACCACTCTTTATGTGTCCACCAGTCACTCTATACCACTGATTAATAGACCTTTCGGGTTGTTTGATAACTGTCATTCAAACTGGGTTGTTTGACTACATGTAGGACAAATAAACATCAAACTGTCCGGGTTCAGGATTCAAACCGGGTTAAAATCCCAGCCGTATTCCTCATCTACATGAGCTTGCTGAAGATGAGACAGGAAATAGGCAAACATTGATCATCTGATCTGTTCATTTTAAACTTCAAGAACCTACTGTGATGGTGCAATAATTCCCCTTAGTCCTGTACATTGAAGATGAAGTTATTGATAAGAGATTTTGTTGAGTCATCGTAACATTAGATTTGGACATGATAAGTTGTAATCTCCCCCATATAAAAAAATAAAATGAAATGATATGTATGCAACAATGAGAATACTCGGGCCATTACAAGTCAAGTTCATGTGTGATTGCACAGATGACTTTAACAAGTGTTAGATTGGTGATTGTGAACTGTTAAATTCCATGATGAGACTTGATTTGTATTTTTATTTTAATCTGATTTAAGACACACAGCTGCAGAAAACCACTGTTCAATTTCACTAATTTTGTGTAGATAATCTAGGAAAGAATAGCAATAAGTTCGAAATAGTTTTATTTTATCACTTGAATAAAAAATGTCTAGACTCTAGACCTATATTTTAGAAAGTTGATCTACACACTTTAGAATGCTAAATCATATGATAGCACACAATGTGTATTCAAGCAAGCCCTCTTTCATCAAATTTAATATTTATAAAGAATGGGTGGCAGATACATGTAGGTGTAAGGGGTAATATAGAATAACCTCTTATACTTCTTTGGGTGGCTTAAAGTGATAGGCTAACATTGTGGAGCTTCAATTTAAAAAAATTGTCAAACTTTGATATTTGAGCTTCACAGTAGTGTTCAAATGGACAAATAAGCACCCTAGAATACAAAAGTTTGGAAAGTTATGCTGCCAATGGCAAGATATGAATGAATAAACAATTAATACTCGGGGCGATTAAAAAAATAGCCTAGATCTACACACAGTTTCTCTATGGGAGGAAATGGTCAGGTGAATCCGGTCAACTTACGATTTTCACTTTTTTTAAGCACTAAATAATCATTTCCAAATATAATTTTTTTCAGGGCTTTATTTTTAGACCTTATCAAAGACACTTGGAGTGTGGAGGATTATGAAGCTCAATTTTTTTTAATGTGGTAGATGTTAACCAATGGCTTTAAACCGGGAACCTGTATTGGCTGTAAGGAAAATCCACTTTCTTACCCACTAAGCCACACCCATTATTATTTAAGTTGGTTACAGGTAGTTCCTTAATTTGAACAGTGGAAAATTGGAAATGAAACCAGGTGGCGTCAGTTTTTGTGTTATCATGGTAATAAGTGCTAATAATAATCGTGAGTATTGCTGAATATCCAGGGCTCGATACTATCACTTGCCCGCTTGCCCAGGGCAAGTAAAATTTCACGTTGGGCAAGTAAAAACTCAAAATGTTAAAATTTACTTACCCAGTTGGGCAAGTAAAATTTTGAACATTTTTATCATGAAATGAGCAAAACATGTCCAAAAATCTTACCAAAAACACACAAAATAGTCTAAAACGTTGTGTTTAGTTAACTTTTCATCATTATTTTGTTCTTTATGACTCTTTAAATTCATAAATCACACCTTTTGCTATAAAAAGGCTGTATTGGTTAAAATTAGGGGGAATAAGTTTTATTGTTATTTATGGTTTATTTTCGTTCAAGTAAATTTTCATTCGGGCAAGTAAAAATCTGAAAGTGATAATTTCACTTGCTCGTAGGGCTAGTAGGGAAAAAAGTTAGTGTGAAGCCCTGGAATATCAATCAGGTTTCACCACCACCCCATCCCCTCCCCCCGGCAAGTAAATTAATTTTATATTTGGCTTAGTGGGACTACCGTAAATAGTTGTCTTGATATCACACGTGTGTGAATCTAAACAGGGAGTGAATTTGTAACAACCAAAATTATGGCAGTTAGCAGAGATATGCCGATTGAACGCAGGAAATTGTTTGTTCCTGATCTACATGAGCTTGCTGAAGGTGAGACAATAAATAGACAAACATTGATCATCTCATCTGTTCATTTTCAAAGTTCAAGAACCCAGAATGATGGTGCAAAAATTCCTTTTAATCCCAAAGATGAAATTATTGATAAGAGATTATGTCGAGTCATCCTAGACGAGTTTAAATCTAGACGTATGCTACAGTCAGAATACTTGTGCTGTACAAGTGTACAGGTTAACTTAACCCGTTGCCTCCGAGATTTTGAAAATCCCATAGAGTCATTAACACAGGGCACATCCTGTTCCCGTAGCCAACGGGTTAAATTCAAGCGTGATTCTACAGACGACCATCTCGATCCTGTGATCATTTTTCTGAGTGTGTGGATCCCGTGCTATTGCAGCATACTCCACTACTGGTCGACTGTAGGTGGTCTGCTTTTTCCTCTGATTACAACATCTAAAGTCACAAAGGAAAAGCACAGACATGATTTGCCTTCTTGACTGTGGCATCAACATGGGCATTGAAGTTCAGCTTTTTGTCTAAATCCCCTAATGGACTCCAGGTACTTCTTCGACATGATGGTCGTGGATGTTGTACTGACCATTGATGGGTCTCCTCTTGTTGGTTATTCTCAGAGTTTGGCACTGTGGTATCTTTGAGACACACTGTATGTACATTGGATTCCCTATGCAAGCATAATTGGTGTAATGTATGATTTTTAACATTTTTGTGCTTTAAAGACGGAGTAAGGGATTTGCACGTCAGAAAACGGTAAAATGAATGAAATCGGCTCAAATCATTCACAATGTGAAGATTAATATAAATAAACACCTGTCATTGAACCTTTGGGTAGAATACGTAGTTTTGGTGAAAATCTGGACAATTAAACTTCAAAATTTACAGTGACGTCGATGTGCATGGGCCGTTCCAAAATTGTCTGATCAGCCGTTAGCCGAAGGTCACGCGGAGTTTAGCCGTTTAACCAATCAGTGGATGTGCTACGCTGGTCTTGCAACGGTACACATAACCGCGATTCGCAATTTGAGCAAAATTTAAACTCACGGAAAGAACAACATTCTGGTAAGATGTCATTATGAGTTTTTCTCATAAAACAACAAATTTGTGACGTATGGATCTCAAACTTTCAACACACCATTTGTAAGTACTAAACTACCGTTTGGTATTGATAATGAAGGGAAGTAATGGACTTGCAAATCCCTGACACAATCTTTAATCACTGATCAGCACACACTTACATGTCAATGTGCTTCATTGCTGATTTGCACAAAATACACAGGTCTATCAAATATAATTACAAAGTCGGTTTCATTGTTCTACCCACTGTAAGCGATAACATGATATGAGCTTCTTCATATTGTCACATAGGACTTTCCAGCATTTCAGCTTTTTTTATAATTTGTAATAAATTAATGTGACATGACAGGGTGTTGAAAGTGGCCGATAAGGATTCAAGTTCAGTCAACCATACCAAAAACAAGGAATGTTGTGCTGTACATGCACCTGAATTATGCGCTTCAGCGATTATCTTTTTCTTGTTTTGTGTGATGTATTTTAGACTGAGTGACATTTGTGTGAGTCTGTGTGGATATGTGTGATTTGGTGCTTGCGCTTCAGTGATGGTCTTTTGGTTTGTGGTCTTGTGTGGAGTAGTTTTTGGCTGGGAGGTTTTTGTGTGCATCGGTTTGGGCTTGTGTGTTTTAATGTGTGACTTTTTATACCAAGTGGGTTGATCTTTTGGCAAGTGCTGGTTTTTTTTTTCTTGTCATGTTGTGTTATTGTGATTATTGATCGATTTTTCCATACTTAATGTTATATAACCATTTGAAAATTTAAGTTCTTGCCAACCGAATTTTCAATTTATTTTCTAATGGCTTTTAGATGTACAGTATACATATATATGTGCCATACTTTTTTTTATTTACCAAAATAATTAAATCTTGATTTGCATGTTTTCATGTAATAATACCAGCTTTGTATCACTAGTTGCAGCTGGACATTTTACTGATCTTGTTAAATCCAGTGTAAATATGTTGAAATAAAATAAAAAATAATAAAAATCACTTTTGTTTTGCTTTTATTTCAGTCTTACAGCGTGGTCTCAAGATCTGCTTTGAAACAGCGGAAGTCAATGTTGTGGACTGTCCCGATTTGACACAGAAGCCTTTCACCCTAGCTGCCCCAGGTATGAATATAATGCCAGTAACACTGACAAGGGCGTAGGCTGGTTTGGGCATGGGGAGGTGCACATCTTGGAGGTGGACTTAAAGGGGCATGGGGGAGGTGGAACTAAAGTTTAGAAAATCAGCTGTTGAAAGCAGAATAGGGGGTGCAAATTTCATTTTGCTTGCCAGGGGCGGAACTCATCTGCCTCAGCAAGAGGGTACACCCTTCAGCCTATGCACTTGACTAATGCTGTAGTTACATAGAGGGCCTGTTCAGACGCTCTTTTAAAGGGTACCATACCGCACTGTGCTGCTGCAGAAGCGTGCCACAGTGGACAACCTCCCAATGTGGTCTAGAGCATGCAAGGCAAACAGAACCGTGCCTCAGTGAGCGCCTGAACGCATTCCACCTACCTGACTGTGTGATTCCCCCAGGATTCGAGTGCAAAGCGTACCAAATTGGTACCCCAGAGAACGTTCTCCACATAGGCACATAAGCGCTTGAACACTCACAAACGAATCACCCTGACACAGTACACATTGGACTGACACAGTATGGTACTGTAGGGTTCACATTCCCAAAGTGCTTGCAGGGTTCCCACAGTCATGGAAAATCCTGGAAAAATTTGTGGTCATGGGAAAAGTCAGGGAATTTGGAAAATTTGTAAAAAGTCATGGAAATCTGTTTTCAAATTTCTGTGCAAACCCTGTACATGTCATGAGTAAGATAGTGCGTGGAACGGATGGCTGTGACGGGAGGTGGAGGCCATCATAACGTGTCTGATTTTGGAAACTGTGCCAGAAAGGAAGTTATGGAAAGCAGCAATTTAGTCATGGAAAAGTCACGGATATCTGTTCTCAAATTTCTGTGGGAACCCTGTGCTTGAACAGGCCCAGAGACTCCAACCCTCAGCATCTCCTTGACAGCAGATTCTCCCACCTGGACCACCTTCCAGACAGGAGACTTAGACAATTACTGGGAATATGCAAAGTGCACGTGATGACAGCAAATGCAGCGTGAAGCAGGGTTGGCTATTTCCCGGGAAATTCAGGTATTTCCCACCCAGGCAGGAAATACTGGGAAATACCGGGAAGTGCTGGGAAGTACTCAAGATGTACATGTATACGGAGGTACATGGAAATACTACAAAATACTAAGGAATTACATGGGCAATACCTGAAAATATTCAAGAAGTGTATTTCATAGTTTTTCCCTGTATTTCTAACTATTTCCCATTTTCCTAAAAAATTATTGAGGCGGTATTTATATAATATTAGATGGCTTTGAGGTGGACACAAGAAAATATTGTACGACTTGTGGCAAATATCGGACGAGTCGCAGACGAGTCCGATATTTTCATAAGGAGTACCATATGTTCTGTGTCCACCAAAAATAAGCCATCCAATATTATCATTATTATCTAAACCCAGTAGAACATTTCCAAAATTGAAATTTAACAGAATCCTCGACAAATCACCAGTCTTTTAACAGGGCACCCTTTCTTCGTGAGAATTTGTTATTCTTGCTATACACCTAAAATTACATCGTCCT
>JZLH01S0307356.1:36193-47921 GCA_001188425.1 Eucidaris tribuloides
TCGCTGGCCTGGTAGCCTACTATCTTTCCATCTTCTTGTAATTTCCGATACGATTTGTTCTTGTTGTTGTTTTTACATTAAGTTATGTTCAATTTTGTATATGTCGTCATTTTGTGACTTGTATTTTTTTTTATGGAAGTGTTGAATAAATAAATTGAAATTAATTTTCAATTATCCGCATTCAAAGATCGTTTTATGCTCGAGACAGTACACTAGCCCCATTGCGTACCATGCAATGTATAAACTTATGTAGTATGGGTATATCTTCAGAGTTTCTCTGTAAGCATATGACTTCAATTATGCTTCTTACGTAAATCTTCTCATCCTCAACAAAACAGAGTTTGAAACGCTTTCTATAGACAGGCGGATTAACACGCGTATGCACTGCTGGCCGAGATCCGGGTCTATTGTTTTCTTTTTTATAGTTGTTGTGTATTATCCTACTTACGCAGCTTGCAAACTAAATAACTTGAAGAAGAGAACACATCACCGTTTTTCAGTTTCAGAGCAAGGTACACATACTTTCTTTGAATTATCTCAACTCTTAGATTCCAACAATGTAAAGAGGGAGGGGACGAAATAATTCAGCACCTCTCTCTGGCGGTAGCGTCCACTTTATATAAATCTGTGTTGTGATCGCACTAAGGATTGTTGAAAGAGAGATTTACGCATTTTTGTTCTTAAAATTTCCCTATAGGGGCATTCCGATTTCAAACATTTCTATGTCCCCAACAAAAAGGTTAAATGGGACGTACAACTTGGCGTTTGATTACAGGGGGAAAAAAGAGTGTGGTTTGTAATTGAATAGAAATCTACACGAGCGTAGGACGGAGTAGCTGAACCCCTCCCGAGCTATCTGAATTATTTTCATTCATGTTGTTTGAATTAAAAGTAAAGAATTACATGTTTCACGCATACAGTCAACACCAAGTATATTGTCTTTACTGTTCTGTGAAAAAAAGCTAATGGAAATACCCGGGCGTGCGATGCCACGTGACATGTCCTCAAGGCAACAACCGTTCGGTGATCGTTTCGCTCGAACGAGCAACTTGACCGTCGAAAAGGTTTGGAAAATCGCTGTTTTGGGGTAAATTTAGAATTCGAATGCCAAACTGAAAACTCACACATTAGATAAGAATAGATATCAACTTTCAAACTGAAATAAAAAAAAAAATTCACAAAATAGTGCGTGATGGGTTGGTTTTTTGGCCGTTTCTGTGATTTCGTCCGTTGCGACTTTTGCCACCTAGCCCGTCGAGCGCTCAATATATAATTGTTGACAAGGTTCACTCTTCTATTACTATAATTGAATATATTAAAAAAACTCATTATCTCTCTGGATCAATATCAGCATTGTCTCTATTACGGTAGTGAGATGCTATCGGAATACTGTTAGGACATATTTACTTTATAGAGAAAACATATACCTGTAAGTATCACAGGAATATAATGAACGTATGAACCTAATTCCCACATCAAATGGCTGCTTACCTATCTTCAGAGTTTTATGACATCTGTTCCGGTGACAATTACATTATTTCATACACTAACCCGAACCTCCACTCCAACCCTAACCCTAACCCGACCTCTATCTCTATTCTCAACCGAAAACCCTCTTTGTCTTTTGAGATATTGTCACCAGAGTAACTGTGGCCTGAGCAAATGTCTGGTCATCATCTACAGCAATTACATTTGCCATTTCCCTTGAGTAGCCACTGTACACAGGTTTTACTGTACCTCATTAGTTATCTATGGGAGTAAAGAGAGACTGAAGCTCAGGTGTAAGTCAGAGTTGCCAGTCTCAGTGAGTGAAATTGTGTGAGACTGCCAAAGGCCAATGATATAACCCAAGGATCCAAATGTGTGAGATCATATAGAAATGCATGAAAAATGAAATGAAATATTGGCGTGAGAAGGGCCAAAATGCGTAAGTCTCACGCCCGTTGTGTGAGAGTTGGCAGCTCCGGGTAAGTCTAAACAGAAGATCATGGTGAAATGTGATCGTGACTTCCTTTCCACGATACAAGCCTGTCTGCCGATTTAACCCACCTTCCATTAGAGTGTTGGCTTGCTGCTGTAGGACCTGGACTAGGTTCTGGTCCATCAATATCTCGCTGTGCCTAGTGATGAGTTCTTCCTCGGCCCGACACGCCTTGTCCTGGGCGTAGAGACCCATGGGCATGACCCGCTGCTGACCGAGGCCGATGACCGCTACTTCGTAGGCGAGAGTGAGGTAGGATTCTAGGGGATCGTGGGACCCGGCAACCCGCACGTGACGGTACTTGTTGCTATGGCTACTGGAGGAGGACGAGGCTTGGCCGGACGATGACCCACTAGTTGAAGGACCACTTGACATTCCTACAAAAAAAAATATACAGATCCAGTTTGGTTTAAGATTAATGACATGATTGGGAACACTTGAAAATGCCTCAAGAACAAAATCAGGTGAAATATATACCAACTATACACTAGTAGGAGTGGATCTCCCAGCTGGAAGAATTTGTCTCTAATTTGTTTACTTAAGGAGAATCAAGCATGAACATACTAGTATTTTAATTCTATCAGGGCCTGATAGAAATAGAACCCAAAGAGAGCTACACAAAAGGTTTGCCTACAAAGGATATTGACAATAGTCATTTCAGAACGAGTCAACATTTGACTACAAGCTTTTCACAGCTGAATCCTTGTATAGTATACTTGATTCTATAGTAGTTTCAGCCCAAGTTGAGGACTATCTCCAAACATGTCAATGATGTCATTTACCTTCAAAGTTTACACATTTTATGTCAATTTGCTACATTAACGTGATCACTTTACTCTATTTGCAAGATGTTGATGCAATAGTAAATAATTTCATCGTTGCCCAAATATCTGACCAAAAAGCACTAGTTGTGAAACAAATTTTTTTTTTTTTAACATGAACACTAGTACGTGGGCACTATTATTCAGAGAAGAACATTTTTCTTTTTCTTCAGAAAAAAGTTCTCAAATATTGAAGGTTGACAGAAGACTGCCAGAGTTTCATGGTAGATTACGCAGTTTTGAAAATAATTAACCAAAATAAAACAACACCCTTTTCAAGTAATGTGAACATACCTAAAGCGCCAGTTATCTATCAAGAAAGATTTATAAGGTGCAGTAGACATATGCATGATTTTCCAGTGTATAACAACAAAGACAATATCGCATGCATGTTGCAAGCATGCGAAAATGATGACGTTTTAAGTGTACCAAGTACAAGTTTGACATAACTTTTGTCTATCTTGTGCAAGAAAAACAACCTAGAACACGTTACTCCTCCTTTTATCATGTTCAGGAGGGTGGGTTTGCGTGTCACAGCTCCAGTACTATCATATCACACATCCAGGATACAGGGTTTATCAGACAGGACAGATACCTACATCAATCACGTCAGGCTAAATTTAGTAACTCCACCAAATATGGCCATGAGTCAGGCATCTTTTACACTGACTCAAACTTCACTTCATGAAATTTTATAATGGAGGAAAACCTACAGCTGGAAAATCAAAAACGGCAAAACCTAAAGTGCAGTATGAATGCTAAACAAAGGCAAGGACTTATGAATGAGTGATTGTGATGTAACCAGGGAATATGAGTAGTAACTAATATTAGGTTAGATACTCTGGGATATTAATAGTAATGAACCATTTTTATAAAGCACAAATCATCATAATATGTACAGTATAGGCCTATATCATCCCTGTGTGCTCTGGGAAAAAAAGAACAGAAGAAGAGGACAATCTGAGCTATCAACAAAATTATTCATTCAGTTTTTCATAAAATAGTAGTATTAAGGGCTGTTTTAAACTAATAGTTTTTGATGTTTTTATTTTTCTAGGGATGTTATTCCATAATTCAAGAGCTGATGATTGAAATGATCTTGCACCATGAAACTGTATTTATTTGAGGCAAAATGAGTGAAGACTTAGACTATGATCTAAGGTTTCTACCAGGGTCTGGGACTATATTACAGCTGATTCAATATTTATGACACTGAACCAACATTCGTAACACTTGGTCTTACGTTACTGCAATAATTTTACAGAGCATACTAAATTCAACCTCACCAAATTTGCCACAGAAATAGGATAATTAGGGATCACTTTAATTATGTTTTACTTGATTTAACAGTGTATGGCTTTATCACTGACTCTTGAAGCACAGAGGAATATTCTTATCAAATTTTTTCAGCTGGTTTCATGAACAACATCCACGGACTTCAAGGCAACATTTCACCCAAGCATATAATCCCAGAAGGATATGACAATACAGGAATCTTCAATTCGACGCAAACGGTGACGAAACCATGTGAAACAGTTTATCTTGCTATCTTTAGCTACAGAAAGATAGTACTTATTATTGACGAATTGCAAATAAAATGGGGGAAAATGCTACGGTTTTGAAAGTATTTCTTTTCCCTTTCAACAGATAACTGATAAAGAATCTTGGGCCAAGTCTGATCAAGTAGGGTTAGTCGTATTTCCCACGGAGTTAGCGCCGCAGCTGGCAACGCTTACGAGCGCTTCCCTCGTGGAAATTGGGATGGCCGTTTCTAAACTACAATTTCATCATAAATGTACTGAACAATTACGCTCATTACAAAAGGGGCACAGCGATTTCTACTTTCCTCAGGATTCAGCGAATTGGATCTAAAAAATAATCAGAGCCAACAATTTTTATTTAAAAGAAATGTGTTTCAGTGTGGGTGTGGTAGTATGAAACTTATGAAAGATTAATGCCACAAGGAGTGAATTTGCTGACTAAGTGATTATTTTTCAATTGTTTTGGGGATAATTACACAAAGATGAGCATTGTTAAACTTAAATAATCTTGGAAACTTTTAAAATCTTTGCAATATGTATATGGCATGAGGAATTAATTTTGCAGCTCATTTAATGATCATGTTTCTAGAAACTCTTTGACAATCATAGTGGAATCAGTATCACTGTATGCAATAAAATTATTATACCCTGGTAGGGATTTCAAACCTTAGGCTGGAACTGGAAACCAGAAACTTGGAGTAAGTTGTCTTGGGTCTTGCAAAATGAACATCAGTGACATAAACGTAATGAGACAGAATAGGACAACTGAAAACACTTGCTGAAAGTCATTTGATCATATATTCATGGTTTATTTTGTGATGTTTTGATTGTACAAAACATCACAAATAGATTTTGATTTGAAATATCATACAGTACAGATAGATTAAATAATTGAAGGTATGGATATGATGTATGATTACAATGTGAAAAAAAGTGCACATTGATAAATATGTCACAAGTATTCAACTGCAAGACAAAAAATATGTTTATGTAGCAATGAGTAAATACCATAAAATGACCATCTCAGTACCATGGTAACAAAACTCCAAAGAATTTGAATCTGATAGAGTTTATGTGGCACTGAAATAGTAAATCTTAATTCAACAATTACCACTTTTGGACCATTATGCAAGATTAGTCCCTCAAGAGTAAGATTAATCATATGTGAAAACCTCCATGGTTCACGATCTAAAAAAATATTAGTTTTCAAATTATGTTTGTTGGATAACATATTTTGTACCATAAATCTTACCTCCGCCATCATTGCCATCACCTCCCTCTGGATTTGTAATGGAAGCTTCCAATAAGGTGTCCAGCAAGCAGCCAATGGGATCCAAGGGATGTCCTATCCATGCCTCGTTGCTGTCACGGTTCACGTTGCTGCTGCTACTGTAGAAGACTTCACAGCGCTGATGCTAGGGGGAGAACATTTCCTATGTTTGGACTTTCTGGCACCTAAATGAGTAAGTAAACAATTAATCAAACCAATTAAAAGAATCATTGAACAATATTTCAAGCTTTAAAACAATCTGAGCTTCATAATCCTCCATGCTACAAGTATTTGTGATAAGGTCTAACAATGAAGCCTTGAAAAAAATGTACAATAAAATGATCATTTAGTGCTTTCGAAAAATAAAAATACAATGACATTGTAAGAGTTGGTAGGATGCTTTATTCATGTGTTATAGAAACATATCTTGCCAGTGGCAGCATAACTATCCAAAGATTTGTTTTCTAGCCTGTTTTTTGTTTGTTCAGGACTACAAGTATGTAGAGATTTTGTTCTAAAATGGGGTGTTCAGCTCTTTTCAAATACTCTGTTTTCTACAAAATGGTCACTTTTAAAAAGTATCAGTAGATAGTTTAAAGGCACTTTTTGCTATAATCACGTTGTTCTGCAATTACCCAATGCATCTTTTACAAGACAGCTTAACCAGGGCAGAACACAAACATAAGATATTATGAATACAAGAAACACACGCAGGGAAAGGAGAGAATTACCAAGATATCAGAGAACCAAAAAACAAAGTAAAAAGATAACCAGAGCATGGCAACTGAATCAAAAGGAAGCAGGTAAGGTAAGAGGAAGGAAAGCGATCGAGGTAGAGTGACACAGAGAAGAGAACGAGACAAAGTAAGCAAGATAGGAGACAGGGAAGGAAGGGATAGCGAGGTCAAAGGTCACACTAGTCATCAATCACAGGTTGGCAGTCTATTACAGCTAATGGTTTTGTGTTAGTGTGTTGTCATGCACCCAGCAGGAGGGCATAAAAAACTGTGCAAAATGCTGGGCACACATCGGTATGCAGATGGTCTATGCCTTGTTGACCAAAAAAAGTCATTAAAATCAAGATATTTTGATAACTAATTTGCTGCACTTATTTGCAGTATTATTTGTTGCTGTTTTCATTATTCTGTTTCTTGTTAGAATTTATCGAAGCATGGTGAACATAGTAATTTGCAATATTACTTTTATTGAGAAAAGACAGGACTGCTGAATTATACAATACATTTTTATTGTGCATTTCCACATACAGGTGTGAGTAACATAGGTTAAGAAACGATTCTCCCACATTTGAAGTTTTGCATTTTTGTTTTGGATATTTGTTGGTGACGGTTTTCATACCTTGAACAGACTTTTAACATAGGTTTGGAAAGGTTTGATGTCATGGCCTTACCTTGAAAGGAAAGTCACATTTTCATTCTTTGTTTTGAAAAGTTGATTTAAATTTAATTGTTTAGAATCTTGTACATGTATTAATATTTTCTTTGGGTCAAAGGTAGTTGAAATTCAGACATATACACAAATACTTTAAAAACAAGTGCCAAAGCCAAATTTTTGACTTAATAGAATTCACACATTGGAATTACCTTTCAATTTACATTCAATGATTTCAAATTGTCTTAAGTGGAAATTTATTACTACTGGTAATTATTAATATTCGTCTTCTTCTTCTTATCATGATCATTATCATGATAATTATCATCATTATTTACACAGATGAATGGCAGCTATGAACCCACCATGTTTAGCTTGTTTGAGGTGATCCTGTTGTACTTTCTTGAGGTATCGTACGATAGAGACTGCAAGTCGCAATGCTTCTTTGGGGTAGCCATGTGACCGGAGTGCATCTACTCGAGCACATGCGGTTGGTAGATGTTCTGAAAAAAATCAACAACAAAAAGAAAAGTATGAGATAACAGTGAGGAATGTGGATAGACAGAAAGATGGAGACAGAGAAAAGGAACAACAAAATATGTCTTGGTATTTTTATTTGTATTTGTATTTCATTTTATTTCAACACGGTAAGCGCTATGATACTTTGTGGATAGCGCATTATAATAACCCATTATTATTATTATTATTAACACGGTAAAAAAAGACTTGCATCTGCCAAACGACTGTTCTTCAACAAGTCCGTGTAATTTACATTTACAATAAAAACACATTAAATATTACAAGTTAAAAACACAAACGAATATTAACTTAATTCAAATAAATACAAACGTTTAAAATGAGTAATGACTTTGTGTTCAAATATCTTATTTCCAATACAAACATACACCAGTAAAAACTAATGCTGTATTTTTTTTTTTGGGGGGGGGGGGTTGGGGGAAATACAAAAATTCTCAATTCTTTTACTGTCTATTAGTTTGTCAAATAAATTGCATATTCGTTTGCTATAGTACATGTATGACTTTTACTGGTAGAAGTTTGCAAATTGTCATTTGTGGTCTTTGTTTGGTTTCTATTTTAACTGCCTCCACTGCTCCATGCATCTTATAGCTCAAACCTCTCTCAACCTTGTTACCCCCCCCCCCAAAAAAAAAAAAAACAATCACCACACCACCAAAATAAATGAAATAGAAATGACAATGAACAAATAATCTCCACACAAAACCCAACATCAATCACTTCCTTTTAGCATCAGTATTTAGCCCCAAATTCACTGTATGCTGTCTTTACAGTGCACTTGGTTTTAGCATTGAGCTATATGTATGAGGGTGGTGACGGTGGGGAAAAAATAATGAAATAGAAGCGACAATTTACAAATTATTTCTACACAAAACCCAATTGAACTTTATTTTCATGGTAATATCAGCCTCCTATCAACTGTGTGTGTACCAGACTTCTGGTGCACATGGTTTTATCACTGCAACAGGTGAGAGGGTGGTGATGGTGGGTCCAAAATAATAAAAATAAAAATAATAGAAATAACAATTTACAAATGATCTCTATGTAAAACCAAACAACATGAACTTCATTATAATAGCAATACCAGCCTCCCCGTCCACTGTACAGTATGCCAGACTTCTGGTTCACATGGTGTTATCCTTGCTACAGGTTTGAGGGTGATGACGGTGGGTCACCGCTAGGGTGTTGACAGGAGAGATCGGGGTCACCATCATTCAGCCGTGACACCAAGCATTCTCCATGCTCTAACTATTCAGAAAGACTTCAATACCCTCCTTCCTAATCCAGCGTAACAATACATATTTTGTGTACATGCATACAATAAGTGGCGGAACTGCATTGGAGGTATATAGTAACTTGGCCTTGGTCGTAATTCTAACAAAAATTCCAATAATGTGAATCAGAGAAATCCCCTATGAAGAGTAATAGAGGCATGATAAATGCTCAGCAGTCAAATATTGTTAGATAATGAAATGCATTATTATGGTGAAACATATAGTGTAATAGGAATTTGGTTTCAAGAATGTTTGAAACATCTTGCTCTGTACACTACTGGTACATTATGCTTTTTGTCAAAGTGAATACAGGCCTTACCTTGAAATCATTTTACAATATTAAAGTGATTAACTTAGCATTATTCTTACAAATTATGGGGTGTCCTTGAATAAAAATATATAGATTTAAATAAACATGTTTCCTTTGCAAATGTGTACAGTAGTAAGTGAATAACAAAAGTTTGGACTCACTTAAAAATCAGTAATGTACAGACAAATGTACATACATGTAAGTGTGCATTTTTAATGAGATTCATATCTTGTGTTATGATCATTTCCTATTCATGAACAACTTAATAATCTTATCTTAACAAAGTCCTTTACTTCATTAGAAGGCAATTACAAAACTGTACTAGATTAATCTTGTAGTACAAATTGAGTATAAACTGTACATGATCTTAAATATGTTTTCCAATTACTATTCATTTTAAACTTCCGGTGTTCTAATTGACCCAAACCACCTATCTCCCCTCCACCACTGACCTGCTAACCACATGTGGGTTGTTGTTGGTCCTATTTCAGTTTTGGTGTCTACCACAATTACCATGACACTTGGCAGTCTCCTGCACAATTTTCTTTTTTTTCCTTCTCATTTTGATAACATGTTTGAGTTATGTCGGGTTAGGACTGTAACAGGAACGTAGACCCAGACTATTTTGATGACTTTTATTAATTCTCTTCCCAGGCTTATTAACATTTAGGTCCAACAATTTTCTCATATCATTTTTTTGTACAATGTTCTGAGAATTACACACATCACACTATACTGATGAAGAAACCATACATACATGCATGTCAGCAAAATCCAATAAAACTCATGCAGCTTCACTCTTACTTACTTACATGTAGCTTCAGTTTATTTATAGCATAAGTGAGGTAAAGCTACATGTATATATATGCAAAAAAAGGGTTTCTCTTGAAAAAAAAAATGTAAAGACTAAGGATACCCATCTATCAATAAAGTTGAGGATTCATAGATTTTTGTGAGCTGCTTCTACTGGCCTGACAGTTCATACTAGAAACAGGACCTGGAGTTTAGTTTGCTTTACAAAACCGGACTCCATACAATTTTGCCTGGCCTGTTACATACAGCTAAGGCACCACATAGGGTAAAACTGAGAAGTAGGGTATATATGTACAGGAACATAATTGGCACTTTTTGTTCATGTGCTCCGCACACATTCAATTCATACTAAAATGTTTCTCTTTTGTCTGGGTATATTAAGGTTACATATGACCCCAGGGGGTTCCCCTCACTTCATACCAGTATCATGATGTCATTGCCCTTGATCAGGTTATAACAATGTGGTTACTGTGCATAATGTCACAATAAATCACATTCCTTGAATACACAGTGTTCTACATTTTAAATGGATTGTAATTTATTTATAGATTTCTTTGCAACTCAATCATTTCCTTAAAGCTCAGTGACATGATTGGGAGAAATAAAAAAATGCCTTTAGAACCAAACTGGTTGAAAGATAAACCAAATGTACACTAGCTGGAGTGGATCTCCTGGCTGGAAGGATTTGTCTCGAGTTTGTTTATTTATGGAGAATCAAGCATGAACAGGTCAGCAGTTTAATTTTATCGGGGCACGATATATCCCCTTAGAAGACTACACTACAAATTTGTCTGTTACAAGGCATACTCATGGACATTATTTTAAAATGAGCAAACTTTTGACTACAAAATTTTCACAGTAGAATCCCTGCATAGTTTACTTGATTGTACAATAGTTCTACCCCAAGTTGAGGAATACCCCCAATCATGTCAAAATACCTTTAATGTATTGTTCGTTCTAACAGACCAGGGAGCAAGCAAAACTGAGTATGTTGCTTTTGTCTATCAGTAAATAAATAGATATGAATCTCGTTCTTGAATGTATTTTGCAATACATTTCAAATGGATTCTTGTTCATACTTATTTGTAACATATACTCTTATTGTATAATATATATTTGTACATTGTTCATTTTAACCGATAAAACCATACAAAAGGTAGTGTGTAACTTTTGTTAATCAATGCATTTTTTTTTTCAAAATATTGTCCACTATTGATTTCACAGACTAATTATACACATTTCCAACATGTACAGCACAAATTGTATTAAATAGAATCTTTTGTTCTACCATTTTTTTTCTAATTGCAACTAAATACAAATAAATTTATGTTCATAATATCAGTTTTTTTGTATTCATGTACATGCACACTTCAGAACAAAAGCTTCATCAGTGACTGGGGTCACGACATTGTCTATGGGTAGATATATGATCTATAATCCATATGTACAGACCAAACTTATCAAAACAAAAATGTATCATCATAAATTTTAATTTTATAGCTGTTAAAATTTTCCTTCCTGCTTGTTGTACAGTAAATACTGTACATTAGAATTCTGCTTGCTAGTGCATTATTATTCCATGAAGTACTGGTCAGACATGCTTACATGTGTGATTACTGCTGCATTTATTAAATCGAACCATCAGAACACACCATGAACGTGGCGGGGCCATAGGCTTGAATATATTACTGAAGCTTGAGCTGTTCCATACAGAGTATTCACCGCCACGCAAAAAAATATCGCTGCTTCACTTGATAACACTATAATGCGATGAACGACGGGTCCACCGTGG
>JZLH01S0307389.1:727-11483 GCA_001188425.1 Eucidaris tribuloides
GGGGGGGGGGGGGTAGGGGGGAGTTGGGAGGGGTACATTGGGCCTTTACATTTTACCATGGGCAGTGTACACAGTGATATCTATTCATTTATATAACCCGATGAAGGCGGTTTGATTTTGCATTAACACACGTTTTCCATAGACCTCGAGATGAGATATCTCATGTCTGATCTTCAACAGGTTAAAAATCAATCAAAATACATGTTTATCTTTCTAGTTAGGTTTGATTTTGTTTTCTGTTATCTGATATGACAATACCACATATTAAAGAGTAATAAAAGATTTTCAGGTAGACTAAAACTATATACTGGCTTTAATTGGTAGCAAAGCAAAATGTGCATTGTTCTCTGTAATTTCTATATCAACGATACACACAAAGCTTTTAAATGCATTAACATCATAATTATACCAAACATGTCACAAGTGTGGAGTTGCTATCATTGTTACCCCTGTATAAACACAGTTAAAAATTGTGTTCGTGATTTTCTCACCCCAAAATGAACTTAAAGACCAAATAATGTAAACACATTTATATTCACAAAAATCTTCACCTCTCACAAAAAATGTCAGACTTTGTGAAAAATAAGCGCTGATAAAATTCAAACAGAATGCATCAATGTACATGTAATATCACTTACTGAATTTCAAATGATTTATTGCTTATATTTCAAAAACTTCACAATGTCTGGATCCCAAATTTTGATTGAACACTTCATTTTTACATACATTTGCTTAGCTTGACCAAATCTGAGCAATAACGGGTTGGAGTGCAAATAAAAAACACAACCTTTAAAGATAAAATTTTATAATGTTATTGTCTAGCCTAAATTGTTCAATTGTGACCAAAAATCACATGGTGGGCAAAGCCTTGCACAAATTAGGTCAGTTTACATACGAATAGGAGATCATCTAGCAAATTTTTGCATTATAAAAATTGATGGGTATTTACATCAGTTTTGTATCCGAGGCCAGCCTTGAGGCCAATTTCTGGTGGCCTCGGTCTCGGTCTCGAACCGAGTCCCCTGTACAAACCCTATAGAATGGTTGTGTTTTGGGGTGGCCTCAGACTCGGGACCTTTGGTCTCGGATGCAACACTGATTTACAGGAATGGTGCAGAATCAAATTATTCCAATTTCTATGGGCTTCCATCTCATGCCTTGTCACAGAGATTAAAGTATATATTTTTTCTTTCATGATTTATTTTATATTTGATATTGTTGCAGTTATTTTGAATATATATTTGAACAGATGTAATATGGTTGTTATGTTGTAAATCTTGAGAGGGTATCATGTGTGGACAAATTGTTGTAAAGTGATTATTATGGTATTGTGATTAATGAATTATCATTTTTATTCATTTTTTTTCTGTTTCTGTGTTGTTGTTAGGTACTGTCATTCTTCAGTGTACAACTTATTTTGTGGGAATTTACTGTTGGGCAGAAGAGATAAAAAGAAAAGACTGGCTTATTGGAAATAAAGTGTCACTTTTAAAGCATCGTTTAACAATGTGTCCAGTTTAAATGTAAGCGACATGATCCTACATGCTAAAGTCTTGTGTATACAGGCAATGGTTAATATTGTGGAAGCCCCATTAAAAAAAATAATTGTGAAACTTTGATATTTGACCTACATGATAAGGTTTGAATGAACGAATAAATACCTGAGAACACAAAACTGCAATGTTGTCATTTGCGCACTTGTACTACTATTAACATCTTTGGGGACAAATTTTCTATAACATAGCATTCTACGGAGGAAAACTGAAATGGTCACTCACTAATTGTCACATTTTAAGGGCACTTAGTGATAATTGTGAATGGCAATTTTTTTACCTTATAGTAGTAGCATGAAGGATCATGTAGCTCAGATTTTTTTTTTTAAACTGGAAACATTGTTAACCTGTTGGGGACGATTTGATTTCACTATAGCACATATTTTCCGTAGACCCCAACAAGAGTTAACTCGTAATTAGTCCTCAATGGGTTAAGTGATACCAAGCATAAGTTCCCTTCCCCTTCCCCCACCTCCCTCTGCTGTGGCATTACCCCTAAGGGGGCTCCTGGTTGCCCAGCTGCGAAGTTCAAAATTTGTAAGAACCATTCTGTAGAATCTCTGCCCCCAAAATGGCTTGGTTTCAGGTCTTTGATTTATGGTGCTAGCAGTTTCAATGTTGTCCATGCGTCGTACATGACGTACATGACTTCTGTACGTGTTTATGTTGTTCTTTCTTCCATATATTTGATGCTGCCTTTGTTTATGTATACATGTATATTTGTGTAGTTCGTTTTTCCGTAGTGAATGTTTGTCAACATGACAATTACATCACTGCATTTGATTACTAATAGATGAATTTTGCTGACACTTTCTGTTTAAATTCTGTGTAACCTACATGTATGGTACTTGAATGTAGATACATGTAGTAAGCAGAATATGCTTGTTAATTTTCCTTCAGATCAATGTAGTAAATTGTAATATAAAATCTTTTCTTGATCCAGTTTGTATTAATTCTTTTTTTCATAATGTGGTATTTTTTTCACAGGACATGTATTAGAATTCGCAATGTAGAGAGATCATGAAGACTGTTAAAGCTGTCTACAGTGGTCACCCAACGGGGGGGGGGGGGATCACCTTTATCAGCAAGGGCTGCTATAAACGGGTTTGTAAACACATAATTTGTCTACATCGGATTCAATTTCAGTGGCCACTATAGGCAGGTTGGCTGCTAAAGAGAAGTGGCTGCAAAGGCCAGTTTGACTGTATTTTTGACTCTGATAGTTCATGCTGTCTCAATGGATTTCATTTTGTCTTGTCTTTGAAACAGACCCACGTTTTGCTGAGATAACTTGTATATGCTATTGATACTCTTACTTGCAAGAGTTCATTACAAATTGTACCTCAGGGACTGAATTTAGCAATCTGTTATCCTCCCCAATGCCTCCCCCTCCCCCTTCCCTACTCCTTCATGAACATTCAAGCTATAAACAGCCACATTTGCATTCCATTTTCTCTCAAAGTGAACACTATTATACTATTTGAAAGACTTTTTCTGAGAAAGTTGAGAAAAGTTTCTTTCTTTGAATATTTTCAAAAGCCTTTCCCCAAATTTGAGAAATTGGGTGTAACAATTCAGTGAGTGATAATAATGGGGCAATAGTCTTTGTATAATCCCTTTGTTTTTGTTTTTTGTTAACCCAATTTCCTGAGATTTAGGGGAAGGGGATAGGATTATTTCCTTAAGTTCTCCATTGATAGGGGGATCAAATGAAGGGACATAGATTGTTTATGTTAAAACCCAAGCGGAATTTATGCATTCCAAGGACGGTCAGTCGATACCTACAAAAATTTGTATTATGAAAGTAGTTGTAATTTGTAACATTATAGCCCTAGTACCTCATTTTATTTTTTAAATGGAGATCATACTTTGATGTCAAAATCCAAAATATTTTTCATACCTCAGAATAATGTCAATTCCATGAATGATTTTAAGTGCAGTTGTACCCATTTACCAATAATATTGATACGAGACTGCTGATTTGAAGATCATGCTGTTGTTTTCATGATGAAATTCAATTTTATATTTCCAAAAATATGGGAAGGAATTAAATAGCAAAATTGTTTCAAATCTCTTTTGTAGATGTGTTTCTTGGGGTATATTTCACTGCCATGCAAATGTTTTACAAGATATACTTTTGGTTTTGATTTAAATGCATTCCAGAACTTAGGGATGATGCCGGGTATTAAACCTATCAAAGTATCAAACATATTAACATTAACTGTCTGGTGCATTTTTTTTGTATGTGACAAATTTCTCTTGGGAAGATATGTGTCATTGATAAGAGATGAGGAAACCATGTTGACCCAATCAACCTAAGTTATGATGATACAGAACAATATTTCATATTTCTTCAGTGCAAACCATGGTTCTACGATAATATCCTTTGTGTTGTAAAAAGTTAGCTCAAGCCAGATCAAGATATGTTCCCCCAGTATTTGAAATAAAATTCCTGTACTGTGAAAACTACATTATCAACTGGTGCTGTCAAGTTATAATGAAATGCCATCTATGCAGATATCACGTATAAGCATTGTTAATGATTGTTTTTTTGTATACATGTCAATGTTTATCTCAATCGCTTATATCGTCTTCAGCATTATATCAGAAGTAGTGGTAGATCTCATCTATTTCAGAACTCTTCTGTGTATGGGATTCATGGCTGTATGGCAGTGTTATAGTCGAGTCCACCGGTTCCGGTTCCAAGGTTCCGAGGCCACCCGGAAACACAACCTCTCTATAGGGTTTGTATAGGTGACCCGGACCAAGACCGAGGCCGAGGCCACCAAATTGGCCGGCCTCGACTGCAACACCGCTGTATGGAGGGTTTGGGGTAGCTCCCTGTGGTTAAACTCAGAAATGCAGCAGGACTATTGTAAATAATGAAATACCAGCATGTAAACACTGCCTCCAATTTAAAGACCCCTGCACAAAAAGTATTCAAATTCTATGCATTTTTTTTTGGACAGAAATGCTGCTTTGATAGCCATACCCTGCTCGTGTATGGTATCGGTGAGAATCACCCAGTACAGAATGTGTTACAGACGAGATGAATTGATATAAAAGATAAAAAATAATTGAATGAAAACAAACTGGATAATAACGATTCTCGTTTGGATGCTATTTCATTGGAGGATTTGCCCCGTGGAATATGGTGAAATGATTTGTGAACGAAAATCAAATATTTCATCCAGAAAATACATTTATTATTTCATGAATGAATTGTTAGTTTTGTAAAGTTAACAGGTAAATTGTGCAAAAAAGGAGAAAATTAAAATTCTTATCATAACTATGTACATAACTACTAATTGTACAGTATATCAATATTTTCCTATGTACAGTTTTGTAAAGACATTCAATAGTTATTTCTGCATATTCTATGTACACTGTGTCTTCCATTTGACCTTTGAACTCCAATCACAAACTTCTGGTGTTAAAACTTGTATTCATGACTCTATACTTTGTATATGTACAACTTGATTAAATGTCTGTAAGTGCTACTTTTTTGTATGGTTGTTTAATGGAATTTGAAACAGTGTTTGGTGGAAAAAAAAACAGAACTGTAGATTGTGCTGAAATGGGTGGTCAGTCAGTGTAATGTTGTTAAAAAAAATTTCGGGTCAAAGTCAGACATGTCTTGGAGAGGTAAAGTTTGGTGATGGAACCAAGTGCCTTTTGTACAGTTTTTGTAACATTACTATTGTGTGTGGGGGATCAGAAACATGTATTGGGGGAAACGATTTGTTTCTAACCAATAATCATGTATTGTGTACTATTTATATGTGAATTGATTGAAAAAACAAACAAACATAAATAAATAAACTATGCAGTATTTTGCATATGAAGACATGCATGAATCGTGTTGATAGTGTCCATGTGTTGGGAAGGATGTTTGCTTTTATGTAGTGTGTGGGATTCTGTTGTATTTGACGGTCGATGCAGAGTTTATTTACCTATTGAGCCTTATTATTCTTGGGGGCCATGCAACAACGAAGTAACATACAGAAATACAGTATTACATAAAACAAATAAAGAGATAGCTTACACATTGAAGCAACAATGTATAAGCTTGAAAAAATATTTAATTATGAACAAACAGAATACAAAAACTCCTCAGAAATACGGTAATGCCTTTTAATAAATTCCGTGATTGCGTGAATGTGCATTCAATTTCTTTGTAGAAGTTTGGAAACATGCCATCAAGACCTGTCAGATTAAACAAGAGTCAAAATCGTTTTTGTTGTCATTTTTCATTGATTTTGAATTAATTTGCACAATTAATGATTTCAAAATTCTGTGTACAAATTTGGAAGCTCTCACTTAGCTTTATAAGTGAGCTGCTGGGGGGGGGGGCACTGTCATTACAAGGTTTACATCATATGCATATATTCAAAATGAACCCTAAACAAGTAATTATCCTTCAATCTCAGAATACCCTAAACAAGTACTCGAGTCTGAAAAAATGTCCTTTTCAAGTAAGCCTTCTGTTAATAGTATAACCCTTTTGGTGATTTTGATACCCTTTTCACTGTACGCACGTAAATCGCCCGCACGTAAAAACGACCCCTTTTACGCATTTTTTCACACATGCATGGTGTACACCCAACAATGACAGTGCCCCCCCCCCTCCCTCCGGGATGAGCAATCGGAATCAAAATCCGTGAAGAACTAACGGAGCAATAGCAAATCTAATATTTTAAACACATACACACACACATGTGGAGACACATACAGAGCCCGTTTCAAATAGTCCCCTTGTGAACTTTCTTCGGCAGGACATTTTAATTCAATTTATTTCCTCAGTCTAAAAAGCAATAACAAAGAATACAAAGAAACAATGATAGCACATAATCAAGTTAAAATAATTAGGTACAAAAAACGACATTGATAACTAGAGCATCCACAAAGACTATGTTAAATTGAGGGGAGCGGCCTAAAAGGTAAGTAATCCTTAGAACAGGCTGACCCTATACATTAAGAACAATAAGTAATAAGTAATTCAATTCTTTCTTTTTTGGTTTTATCAAGAGTCAACTTCCATATTCTAGGTGAAAATGAATAAAAAATGTTTTTCTCCTAATCTGTGGTTTGTAAAGACAAAATTTACAATCAATTTTCAAAGCTGTATTCAATTAGTTGGTATTTTATCGTTTTTGTATATCAAAATTTGATTTTGCTGAAATTGTGTTTCAAGACTACTTGAAGAAATTGAACTCTCAATGCCTCTCAGTAATGGAATAAGAAATCAAATGGTAACACAGATTTTCTTTTATATTCTTTGTTTCCTTAAAGCAGCAGGTAGACTCCTTAAACGCACATTGCTCAAATTTCAGTGTCAAGCATTTCATTTTTGCTCTGAATTTGGTATTATCAGTTTGTCACTGTGGGTCATAATTTTAGGTCACAATAATCCTATTTTTTGTTTGAAGACCTCCCCCACCCAATATTGTGCAAAAGTGTGCTATAGCCTTTAAAGCCCAAGTATAGTTTTGGTAAATGGCAAAAAAAATGAATTTCTTTGCCATTATGTTTTAGATAGAACTACATGATCTATCAATACCCTGAAAATTGCTCACTCTGAAACTTCTATTTTTGAGAAACTACTGAAAATGTTAAATGTACAGAGTGGGGGTAGGGCAACATTTCCCATAGGTAATATACATACTGCTACCACTCAACATTATTTCATCACAATTTGTCATTTAAAATAATTTTCAGTAGGTTTAAAGTGACAGGCTAACATTGTGGAGCTTCAATTTAAAAAATTGTCAAACTTTGATATCTGAGCTACATAGTAGTGTTCAAATGGACAATTAAACACCCTAGAATACACAAGTTTGGAAAGTTACACTGCCAATGGCAAGTTATACATGAATAAACAATAAAACTCTGGGCGAGTTTTATTAACCTAGGTGTACACACAGTAATTCTATGGGAGGAAATGGGCAAGTGAATCTGGTCAACTTACGATTTTCACTTTTTTAAAGCACTAAATAATCATTTTGAAATACAATTTTTTCAGGGCTTCATTTTTAGACCTCATCAAAGACACTGGTAGCATGGGGAATCATGCGGCTCAGATTTGTTTTAACTGTGGTAAATGTTAGCCAATACCTTTAATGTTGTTTTTTGATGTCTGGGGTGACAATAGAATACTTTGAGAAAGATTGACGAAAAATTTGTCTGATTGACCAAAACAATACTTGGGCTGCACTTGACCCACTTCTTTCAAAGAATTTATCAAAGCATTGCAGGATCATTTCAGTCATAACATAATGAACAAGTGAGTGGAAAATGAAAAAGAAAAAAAGTAGTGATATTCCACGTGTAAAACCACTGTACTGTACTGTACGTAAACTGATGCAGTTGCCAACACAGAAACATCCACCCAAATACAGACTCACAGAGTCACAGACACACACACTCACACAGTGACAGAAGCACAAACATGGCACAAACACAGAAATACTCATGACACACAGACACCACCACAGACATGACACACAGACATGTAAGTGCCATATTTTTCAAAATCTAGAATATGAATATGCACCCTCTTTAACTTGCACCCGGGGTCTAGAGGCCCTGCCTGTACAAACCCTAGTTATATCAAACGATGGTTATTCTAGTGGTCTAACAGAAGTTCCAGGGGTTACACCCTAAAAAGGCAGGGGGGGGGGGCCGGACGTTTCACGCAATATGTCGACGACGCACAATGCAGTCGCCGCGGCATTTCATGACTTTTTTTCTCTCGAGTCTCGCGCATCTTTTAAGACCAAATTTGCGACGTCCAGGTATGCAGTTCCGAAGTTACGTAAAATTATGTACTTGCATGTCAGACCAAAAATCGCTCAAAAACATAATTTCCTGTACAATTTCAATACAAATTGTGTTTTCAGCCAAATTCATAAATGTATGATTATTTTTACTTTTACTGGTTGAAATTAACTTATTTTGTGCTGTTTATGATCGCAAAAGTGTCCCTGACAAATTCAAGTGAAAAAAAAATAGAAAACAAAAGGTAAAAAAAACAACAAATAAATACATGAGAAATAAAAAACACACAATAAAATACATAGGAAATCAATTTTGATTCTGGATTTTTTCAAGTGCATTTGCTAAGAACACTATAAAGAGTGTCTAGACCAAAAAATTAGCATTATGGAGCTTTAATTAGTGATTTAGAGGTTAATTATGATTTTATGCATAAATTAGCATAACTAATTAATAAGAAATTCATTGTGAGTAATTAAGTATACAGTCTTGTAGATTACGTCATGGGCGACGTGTGTGCCGATTTTCTGCGCGGTCGATGGCCCCCCCCCCCCCCGATATAGCATAGCCCCAAAAGCCCCGCCTGATTAGGGTTAAGGGATTAGAATTCAATTTAGAGACTATAGTAATTTATATCTAAAATTATCAAGAAAACTACTCTGTTGGTTGATCTGTTCATCGCAATGGTTACAAAATCACAATTCTCAAAGTTGACAGACAGATTTTCTTTTTCTGAAAAAAAAATCCAGATTGTTGAAATTGGGAAAACTTAAATCCCTGCACACACACCCACACACACACACACAGACACAGACACAGACACACTCACACACAGACACAGACACAGACACACTCACACACACACACACACACACACACACACACACACACACACACACAGACACACGACACAGACACAGACACACACACACACACACGCTACATTGTGGAGTGATGCCTGTCAGTAGTATATAATGTGGGGTGATTTTTATAAAGTTTGTATGTCTTTATGTCCAGGAGTGTATGTGTGTGTCCATGTTTTTGTGTGTGCACATATTATGTTACATTATGGGGTGAAGGTTGGTAGAACATGACATTGTGGGGTTAGTAAGCATTGTGGAGTTAGATACAAGCGGGATCAACATACAAAACACACAAAATCACCATGGGGTGACTTTTTTTTCATTCCTAAAACACCATCTGTGCAGATTTTATATCATTTTTAACACATTACATTGTGGGGTTAACCCCACAACGTAAAATCACCACACACTGTCATGTTCTACAGTGCACTCTCGTTATAAAGAACACTGATATAAAAAAATTTCATTATAAAGAAGTAAAATCTCTGGTCCCATATCTTGGATTTTCTTTGTATTCTATTGTTTTTGCAACCCTGATATAAAGAAATTTCATTATAAAGAAGCAATTTCATAGGTCCCAAGGACTTCTTTATAACGAGAGTGCACTGTACATGGGTACGTACACATTACCCCCCCCCCCCTATCCCACACACACACACACACACACACACACACACACACACAACATGCATTGTACATCTCAAACACAACTAAACATGAGAAGTGAACAGCATTATTTCAGGAGAAAAAGACTTGCATTGCATTTTATTCTCCCTTGTTGGTCGCATCATTGTCAACAAAGCAATCTCTTGTTGCATTTACTGACAAATATTGATTTCCTTGCAGCAAACTTATGTTGCTTTCACCAATACAGTCACTTTCTAACATACTGCAGGTACACAGGTTACCTAAAAAGCTACTTATATTGCTTGTATTTACATAATTTTTTTTTCCATTCGCAACAACAAACTTGGAGGAATATATTACATAAAGCTTGCCTTTCAAGCTTGACCATCTTTTGAATTCAGTAATTATCAAAACACACTCTCATCACCTGTTAATCTATATAAAGTAGACTCTTGCCATAAGACTCCATGGGACCACAAATTTGTTATCGATATTTTCTTAAATCAGGGTTGCCAAAAACAATGAATACAAAGAACAGTTCAACATTGGGACATGAAAAATTTCCTTGCTGCTATAAGATTTTGTAATAACATTCTTTATAACAAGAGTCTATTGTAGTATACATATTTTTTGTATCTAATTCTACCTGCTAACAGAGCCTATTTCACTACTACTATTTACATCATAATTTATATGATTACATTCCCAAATACAAATACACAAGTAGAAGATATAAAACTATTTACAAAATATTTGTGCATATTAGTGTACACCTAATTTACTACACAAAGTAGGATACACTAGACATTTTATACAAAAGTTTACAAATAGGAAAACTACATTGTAGTCATTTCTTTTTCATACTAGATAGCTGAATTTATTTGCTTGTAGACTGTTAAATCTTTCAGTGGTGGGATAAAAAAACCAATCCTTGCAAAA
>JZLH01S0307400.1:13785-27147 GCA_001188425.1 Eucidaris tribuloides
AATACATGTGCCGGACTCGGACTCGGACATGCCGGACTCGGTCTTGGACTCGAACTCGAAGGTTCATGACTTGGACTCGGACTTGGACTCGGAAAGGCCGGACTCGGACTTGGACTCTGACTCGGACTTACTGGACTCGGACACATCACTGAAAGCATCTAATGGACCCTACCTCCCCCCCCCCCCATCACTTCACTGCATCCCAACATTTCTTCTGTGAAAATGTCTTAAAACAAATCATTTTCATTTATAACCATGCACTTATTGCACTAGAACTGCAACTTAAATGTAGTTAATCCAGAATTAAAATCATACAGTATGCATATTTTTGTTGTTGCAACCATCCATTATTCTCATTGGCTAAATGTATTGGGGCTATTGGCCTCAAATGTTATAGCTCCTTTGCATTATGAACAAACTGGGCATGTCCCCTGAAATGTCAGTGAACAGAGCAGCAAGAGGCTTCCAGACCTCAAACCAGGTGGAGCTGGGAATTGTGATGGGTGGTACAAGTAATTTCTAACCATTTTATATGAGTATTTTTTTTAAAGCTGTGATAATTCTTATATCTTCTGTAAAATCTTAATATGATACAAAAGAGATCTGTTGCTGGGCCAGCACCATGAGTGTCCTCAGAGTGTCCTCTGAGCCAGCACCATGAGTCCTCAGATAGTGTGTACACTAGATAAGTTTTCATTTTAGCTCCATGATCATACTGTCCAATCTCAGTTATTCGGCCATGTTGGTACCAGCAGCTGTCCGGATAAGTGATATGGCCGGATAAGAGAAATAATGTACATACTCCAAACACAGTACTTTGTAGCAACATAGGAGGAGGGGGGTGGGGGAGACATATCATTAGCTATATAATAGTATTACAAACCACAGACCAGGAACAAATTGCAACAGGCCACACATAAGTGACACTTTGTTCATTGTTCTCCTGATACCCAGCAGGTGTCTGTCTACACATATGATAAAGAGGTATCAATGAAGACTGTAGCCATAAGTTGTGTCTACCAATTTCCCCAATCTTTAGCAAATGAACACACACACTAAAATAAAAAAATGAAAATAAAAAGAATGAAAGATCCTCCACTTTCCAAAGTGAGTGGTCTCGATAATTGTCTTCGATGAAAAAGAAAACACCAGCTGCATGTATACTAGGTGGCAAAGTGACTGTCTGTTTTAAAGGGTACCTGGACCCTCAACATCCCCCCCCCCCCCCCCCGGGAGAAAAAAACAAATATCAATCACCCCTTGATCCACTTCTGACTTATTTATTACTGATACCATTTCAGATGGGTTCTTGTCTACAAGAAGGGATACCAATCTAATGACGATGCCATCAGCGCCGTGACGACCAAGATGAAGGGCGTGGCCTACACCAACATCACCGATGACCCAAACCTGAACATCAATGACACAACGCCTTACAACAGGATATGGGATGTGTCCGATTATGTCATCCCGCCTCAGGTATTTAATCATCTGATGTTGGGAAATTGGTGGGTTATGCGATATTCTACAGAATTGTACTTATGTAGGGTGGAGGCTTAGGTCTTTTCTTAACCCACTGAAGACAGTTTGAATTTGCTTTAACCCATTGGAGACTAAGTACGAGTTAACTTGTGTTGGGGTCTATGGAAAATGCATGTTGTAGACTTGTATTGAAATCAAATCATCTCCAACGGGTCAACATGTTTGTTTCAATTTTCCTAGAGCTCGTGACAAGATATCTTGCATCTACTCTAGTCCCCAACAGGTTAACACACCACTGTGCCACATCAATTTACAATGAATTTCCTTTTTTAAAGAAAAAATGGGAAATGCCGGAATGTGAACTATACAATTTAACAAAATAATAATCCCATAACCTTGGATTAAGCAGTGTATAGAACAATATCTGTTATGAGCATTGATATGAACGTATAACTGTACTGCTGTGTTAAAGTGGGCAAACATCATGGTAGGATTAGTATGAAGCAAACAAAAAGTAAATGTTCGTGATTGTTTGTTTTCTTATTGGATAATATTTCATCTTACAATTATTAACACTGAATATAACTTCATTTGGTGAGATGTTATTTTCTTGATAATTTTTGGCAAAAAACCCAAGAAAAGTACCTTTCCAGAATTCAAACATGTAAGAGTTTGGATGAAAGGTAACTATCAGTGCAAACATCTTGATGGTTGGGGTTGCATATATCACGAGCATTTTTTTTTTTTTTTTTTTTTTCAGTACTTGAGAAATAGTGTAACTCTTCTAATACTAAAATAATTATATTGGTATCGGCATCAAATTTCAATATCACTTTTCATATCAATTGGGGCTAAAGAAAATTGCTTGAATAAAGATCTTAATTGGCTAGATACAGATTGATTGACGCAATTACTAGACTATTGCTTATGGGAAATGAGGTGTTCTATGTATTCAACTTTGTGGGAATTAACACATTTCAGAGGCATGGAGTTAGTATCTTTCTTACAGGATTTACTTTCTTTTCTTTACGGGGGGGGGGGGGGGAATATTCTCAAATACTAGTAAGTAAATTAATTATAATACTACAGTTTAAATTTTGCAGTATTAGTAAAATAATACAGCAATATTGCTCACACATGGTATTTTCTATTACACTTTCATTTTCGTGTGTTTTTATGTGTTTCTTTCTTTTTGTTCTCGTGATAGCAAACCAATGCATTCTTTGTGATGACCAATATGATTATTACACCAGACCAAAGTAAAGGAGAATGTCCAGAGGTAATTGATCAGTTTTGTTAATTTTATTTATTAATTTGTTTGTTTTGTTGTTAAGTCAAATGAAATGGAAGTGACTAGATTGAAAGAGTCCTCAATTAGGATGAAATCAAAAGTACGCCAGTTGTTTGAGGTAAATAAATAATGCTGCAAAATACCTATTTTATGGCGTGAATTTTATTTACTCCTTTGCTTACATAATAATATTTATTCAACTCCTTTGTTTACTTCTAAGTATCATGCCAAAGCTTTAGTGTTGATTTATTCATATATGATGTATGTGTTACCATTTTTTTTCCAACTTTGCTTGTGATTGTTTGTGAATCATTGATTGCCTTCAATAATAAAGATAATAATATTAAATTGTGATATAATAATGTATGCTAAAAATGTTACCAAATAATGTCACAAAAACTCAGATTTTATAATGCAAACATATTTATTGGAATGGTAGAAAATAACTGACATTTGCCATGGCTTTTTCTGACTTAAGGATGCAAAGAAGCCTGCTGTATTTATTTTTTTCTTAGTATTGATTGCTATTTTTTGTGTCCAAATTCCCTCAGGATCCTAAAATACCAAAAGCAACATGTGAGACAGCAGCCGACTGCCCAGCAGGGGAACCTATAGTCAATGGAAATGGTTAGCTGGATTTTTGTTGTGACTTTATTTTGTTAATTTTTTTTTAATGTTTATAGTTCACTGATCTCTTTTGCATACTTAAAAGGTGACATTGTATAAATTCACTGGTATGTAGAATGAAATACTCTTTAAGAACCTGTACCAATGTAAAAAGAGCTACGAACTCAATTTTGGTGGAATTTACTGACAATTCATATTATACTGTGTTGTATTTCTGACCTTTAACACCAAATGGGCAACTATTTTGAAAATGAAATATTTTTACTTGAAAAAGCCAGTATTCGTAGCTTTATAATGTGACTACAAACCTCCATGGAAATGGAATAATTAAAGTTTTACATGAATATTACTACTAGTTAGGTGACAAAATTTCATAATTTTTCCTTTTATTGTTCCAGAAAAAAGTAAACAAGAATTGGGACTTTATTTCACAATTTTAGTATGATATTACATAATAAAAATTTGCTCTCATCTCTGTTTTGAAAAGTTAGAGATTTTTGACATTTTTCTACTTCAAAGAAATTTGATAGGTAAAAATCAATGTATGAAATTCATGTTTCCTGAGATTTTTGTGAAATATGAGAGGGCCTAGATGATTCCACCCTAGCAGGACTTTTACCAAAGGCAAAACTGACTACACAAGCCTGGAACAAGCTATTGGATATGACAATATAGAGAAGAGGGAATAGAAGTATAATCTAAATATGACAATCAGGGATAAATAAGAAACAGATCATGATTATATCTATGTTTAACCTCTTTCATCTTTCTTAGATATTTCTACTCTAGGTTGTCACATGTATCTGTATTGTGTAATAGCTTGTTCAAGTCTTGTGTAATCAGCTTTGCCTTTGATGAAGGTCCTTGTGGTATCAAACATCAGGCCGTCTCATATTATACAGTCTACTTTCTCATGGTGCATTAGTGGATAAGTAGTTTGAACTCAGCAACTTTTTTCTGTCTTAAGATTTTTAACACATTTTATTTTTATTTTTTTGTAAAGGGGTGAGGACAGGGGACTGTGTGAATTATACTTATCCTGATGGGTCAGTCACGAAGACCTGCAAGATAAAAGCCTGGTGTCCTGTGGAGTATGATGAACTACCTGTGTGAGTATCAATGACTGAACTCTTAAAGACATTAAATAACAATGTTTCCAGTTTAAAAAATCTGAGCTACATGAAATCTTCCCCATGCTACCAGAGTCTCTGATACGGTCTAAAAATGAAGCCCTGAAAAAATTGCATTTAGTGCTTTAAAAAATTAAAATCATTGAGAGACCATTCCAGCTTTCCCCCACAGACTTGTGTATTGCAAAATTTTCTATCGGCTGAGAATAATTAATGTGCCAAGTTGTACCTGCACATATTGTACTAGTGACAGCATAACTATCCAAACTTTTGCGCTCTAGGGTGTTTATTTGTCCAATCAAACACTGTCAGATATGTCAGATAGCAAAGTTCGACAATTTTTTAAATGGGTCGTCCACAGTGTTATATAGCATCTTTGAAGTGATAGGCTAACATTGTGGAGCTTCAATTTAAAAAATTGTCAAACTTTGATATCTGAGCTACATAGTAGTGTTCAAATGGACAAATAAACACCCTAGAATACAAAAGTTTGGAAAGTTACACTGCCAATGGCAAGTTATACATGCATAAACAATAAAACTCGGGGCGAGTTTTATTAACCTAGGCGTACACACAGTAAGTCTATGGGAGGAAATGGGCAAGTGAATCTTGTAAACTTACGATTTTCACTTTTTTAAAGCACTAAATAATCATTTTGAAATACAATTCTTTCAGGGCTTCATTTTTAGACCTCATCAAAGACATTGGTAGCATGGGGAATCATGCGGCTCAGATTTTTTTAACTGTGGTAAATGTTAGCCAATACCTTTAACGCCCAAGTATAGTTTTGGTAAATGGTAAAAAATGAAATTCTTTGTAATTATGTTTTTAAGGTACACCTATATGATCTATCAATATCCTGAAAATTGCTCACTCTGAAACTGTCGCACATTTGAGAAATCACACAAAATGTAAAATCTTGGGGGGGGGGGCCCTGACATTTCCCATAGGTAATGTACATACTGCTACATGCCTTAGATAATAAAAACATTTTCATTTGCCACTATAAACAATTTTCAGTACATTTGATGTTGTTTTCTGATGTCTGGGGTGACAATAGAATACTTGGTGAAAGCTTTTACAAAAAAGTTGTCTGATTGACCAAAACTATACCTGGGCTTTGATATATCAAGCATTTTTCAACAAAGCCAAATTGAGCTTCTTTTGGAGTGTATTGCCAATTTCAAACAGTAACTTTTTACACCTGGATGATAGAGAAAAAAATGTCTACAAAATTTGCAGATAAAATGATACATGTATATCCTTTTTCACACTGTAGTTTTCATGTTAATATTGTAATGATTTCTGAAGTTGGAAAGAATTTTGTTGACAACACAAAGACACTTATCTAGCCCTTGATCATTAACAGAAATGCACGCCTGTTTTCACTGTGAAAGAAAGATGATGTATGTTTGCGGATAGGGCCCCATGAAAAGCAGTAGAGTGACCTATTTTCACCCATTCAACAATAATCAGGATCACTATGTAAACAACAACTTCAGGTTCGAAACTGTGCTTTGGTTGAAAACATTTAGAATTTATGATTAGGCCTATACATTGCTTCACAAACGAAAAGGATAAGTGCTTGATTTAGTTCAACAATCTCGGTTTCATTTTTCTTGTAGAACAGTTCCCTATCAACTGACATAAATTGTTTTTCTTTCAGGGTGAAAAAAGTATACATTCCCAGTTTTTATGGACTACCGTTTTTATTGACAATCATTAATGACAGTATGAGTGTAGTTATTACGGGTGATTAATAACCTAGTTTCCACTTCCAAGCATATCTTTCAGAGCAATCAATAAACTTGAATGTATTCATTTCACACAACCAAGCTTTTAACATTGTATTATGGGAAACCTTGGTGCCCCAAATTTTATCATTTGAGTCGAAAGGTGGCAATGTTGTATTCTGCTCCATCATTGGACCTTTAACACTTTGTGTGCTGATTGTGCACCAGCTTTCCCTCATGTTAATTCAATTGATACTGATGGTCCACTGGTTCGCCGAGAAGACTATCGGTTTAATATTTTTTTTATTCCAACAGATAAATGTCATTGAAATGACAAAATAAATGATTTATTCATTGAATGAAGACACATCGAAATTGGGTTAACAGTCTTGTCTTGATGGAAGGTTATACAAAATAATCCGGTCTCAACCAAAGTGTGAAAGCAAAATATGTGTTGGCAATGAAACCAGTAATGGGCACCTGAAAGTTGAGGACTTGATGAATTGATTTAACATGTTTATTTAGCACAAGTGTGTGTACTGTTGGAGGTCAAAGTCTTGCGAACTGTTTTGAATTAAATTGCTGTACTGTAAGTGTGACTAGTACTTTGTAGAGCTACAAGGATGATGAAAGATCTAAAGGTATTCAGTTAAAATGTACATATCGTCCCTGGGGTGGCAGACCTCGTAATGTGGAAAATGAGGTTTTCTTGTCATTTTGTAGCTAGGAAGACCAATTTTGTTTTGTCTCAATCTGAAAGTTAAAATCTCAAAAATGGAACAAAGTGTGTCGCCAGGTAAAACGACTGCTATTCCATTTGTTAAGTGTAACGGCAGCCATGATTTTTGGCTCTCCAATACATTCAACATTTTTCAGATACAAGGTCTCATCACCCCAGGTGCGATATACTGGCAGTGGTGGGATGTATATAATGGGTCAACTGACTTTTTTTTTGGGGGGGGGGAGAATCCAGTTGCTCACCCAAATTTTATCATCAAAGGGTGAAATTTAAGCAGAACACAGATTTTGGGGGATCGTGGGAGGGTAGATTTTCAGTAACGTTATGTTAACCATATAGGAGACAATATGATTTTGGTATACTGTAAAACCAGAAAATTTCGCGAGCATTTAACTTTCACGAATTTTGCAAGGAGTCTAGATTCGCAAAAGAAAAATGCACGCGAAAGCTTGTGCATACACAATTTTTTTTGAATGCCAGTACAAGACCGTGTACTAGACAAGTCACATAACTCCAGCAAGGTACGTAAGAAGTATTAGTGCACTGTAAATTATGACGGTCGTAATGCTACATTTGATGAAACAGTGTTTCAGAGGCATAAAAACAAATATTTTCTGAAAATTGTTGTGATGATTTATTCAATAAAACACCCAAATGCTTCTTCCCAGCAATTATACTATATTTTATTCTATTCAAGGTCGGTGATTCGCGAATATTTCATGCACGCAATATGGCCGTTGCCTCCTATTCGCGAAAGTGTAATGTCGCGAAAATAAGTTACAGCAACATGGATTTCCGTAGAGCCCAGACTGAGATGCCACATGACCAGTCTTCTAAGTTACAGCAACATAGATTTCCGTAGAGCCCAGACTGAGATGCCACATGACCAGTCTTCAATGGGTTAAAAAAAAATCCACTTTATTTCATCTATTTGTGTTAGGTCCCATGCCAAGTATTAGATGAATTTGCATCATTCATCGCATTTTCTCCTGTTTTTTTTTCCTGTTTGCTACAGGACAAACACATCCATATTAGCAGCTGCTGCCAACTTCACAGTCCTTATTAAGAACAGCATCCAGTTCCCAAGATTTAAGGTTCAAAAGTAAGTAACTATTCCATATCTATTCTATATGATATAATATATATATATTTCATTTACTTTGTTTATAGTTTGTATTCCATGTATGATTGTTTTATACTGTGTGCTTAATTTTACTTACATGTATTCAGTTTTATTCGAAAGCACCTAACCGTAAGATATAATCATTCACGTTGTATAAGATATTTCTAGTTGTATTGTTTATTTCATGCTATATCATGCTAAATATTTGAAGTGTGTTTATATTGTAAATAGTCTAACAATGGATCTACATCTCATTAGCAGAACTTGCTATTTGCGTAGAGTCCTTTTACCAAACGAAGGTAAAACAACTCAGCGCTATTAAATGTATTTTATCTTGTTTGTTTTTGGTAATAAACTCTTTCATTCATTCATTCATTCATATCTTTCTCCTTTCTTTGTACTCAGCCTTAATCCTCTGAGTACCACACTTGGAACATCACATGCAACGTCTCTAGTGCTTTGGTGTTATATGGTACTGAGAGGGTTAGGTTGGTTTACAAATTAATGAAATTCACATTTGTAATATTAGAGCTGTGCTCAGAGAGTGCAAGCACCTCTGCCAAAGTTACCATTTCTTCCCCGCCTTACCCCCCCCCCCCCACCACACACACCCAATAACCTTGAAAATATTGACTATGTTGCTGTTTTTGCCATCATTCACTTTTTTATGATTAATTAAATAAATTGCCTCAAAAACGGCCGAAATTCACAAAATATATTCAAAAAATTAATCAATTCCTAATTTTTTCAATCAATTCCAATTTTGATGATCAATCTCTGATTTTGATTGATCCTAGATTTGATGATCAGTCCCTGATTTTGGTGATCTATTAACTTACTGAAATAATTGTCCACATGCACTTTGTCCACATGCACTTATAATATTTGCTTAACTGCTGTAAAACACATACTCTACGGCGTGAAGCTATTGGGAGCGGTAGACTACTTTCAGGGTTGGACAACGAACAAAAAATATATTGTACATGAGCTATTGTGTGGGACTTTGAGATTGACATTGATACCTGACCTATGACCTTGAAAATTTAACTTGGTCTAACATTTTCCTTTTTGAAAAGTGTAAAAGTTTCATAGGGCTAGATTTAAAACTATGCCTGTGAGATTGATAACAAACATACAAACAAACATACTGACAGACAGACAAACTCGCATGATCCCAATACCTCCAACTTCGTTGGCGGAAGTAATGATTTTGACAATACAGACAAATGCTAAGCCTTTGCACTACAGTATGTTCCAATTTCTTTTAATTGAATCACACCTGTGATTGCCACCGAGTGGTAATGAAAGGCCACTTTATATTCGCATTTGGGACATATCTGCAAATTTGTCTAGCGATCATATCCAACATGCTTCAGAAAGTGTGACCTGGCAAGGACAAGTGGAGTGTGGTGGTACATGTACTGGTAAGGGCATGAGTTGAGATGGGATGATGATCATATTCTGTGAAAAGTAATGGAGTTTAGAGTAAATAAACAAAGTAAGCAAGGATGACCAAAGAAGACATGAATAAGGCAGATGGAGGAGGATCTCAAGAAGATTAGTTTGAGATAGGAGGATGCCCTGAATTGAGTGATATGGCGAGATGGTGTGAGAGTGCTTGTTGCAGGAGTGAGGTAAATCTGGCCACCCCCGTTATTGGGGACAAAGCTAGATTAATAATGGATTGATGACACCAGGAAACATTACTCCCTGCTTCATAATTATTTAACTTTTCTGAATTTTCACCTCTCACCCCTAACAGACGTAATATTCTGGAGGATAGCAACAGTACGTACCTGAAGCAGTGTCACTACAACAGTCACACGGACCAGTTTTGTCCCGTCTTCACCCTCAAGACAATAGCGGAAGAGAGCGGGGAGGACTTTGAGACTATGGCTTATCTGGTATGAACTTGGATTTCGTGACACTTCTGGGTCTCTCGTAATTTAAGATGAACACCAGTTTTCCTTTTAATAACATTTTAAACTCTTCTTGACTTAATATTATACCCCTTTGGCATACGTAGTTCCATTAAACACACACATATATTGTTTTCCTTTATACAAATGTGACTAGTCACCACGATACCCAGATAAAGTCGCACAACTGAAAGGTAAGGAAAGTGCCAAAAATAGTAATTAAGATATAAAGTATGAAAGTGAAGTGTCCTCAAAAATCAAAATTTTATGACATGCACATATTGGAAAAGGTTGAATGTCTATTTTATACCCAAAGTAGTTTTCTTTGTATGTTAATGTTTCATATATGTTCAACTTTATCAGGGTATCGTGGTGACGGGTCACAAATAATGACTGTGAGGAAGTCGTTGCATCAAATTACCAACCCCATGTTGTCTTGACAAGCATCATTTAAATGATCCTTCCAAAGACAAACAAGATTACTGTCATTATTTCAGCATCACAAAACTTGATGATATTTTTATAAGAAGAAAAATGTTTGGGTTTTTTTCACTGATTTTTGCTTTTCTCTCCATGTCGCTTCGCATGCAAATGCGAGTAATTGGTATGTGCGCAACTGATGAAACTCTAAGCGTATAATGTCAATGACCATACAGTGCGCAAGTGCAAATGGAAGTTAAGCGCATGGTCCTTGCAAATTTAGTATGCACAGGAGAAAACCAACACCCTCCAAACACGTAATAGTTGCCGATTCCACGCATAAGCACCATTTCTTTGCATGTTAAAGGCACTATATAACATTGTGGAAGACCCGTTCAAAAAATTGTCAAACTTTGCTATCTGACATATCTGACAGTGTTTGAATGGATAAATAAACACCCTAGAACACAAAATTTCGGACGGTTATGCTGTCACTTGTAAAATATGTACTGATAAAAATTGGCACATGAAATATTTTCGGCTGATAAAAGTTCTGTAACAAAGCTGTCTTTGGGGGAAAAATGGAATGGTCTCTCAATGATATTTACTTTCTTACTGTATTTTTTTTTAGATCAGTTATCAAAGACACTAGTAGCATGGGGAATCATGTAGCTCACATTTTTTTAATGGATATATTGTTATATGATGCCTTTTATTGGGACATGCAAGATGCACCCTTGTATTGAGTAGTCATTACAATATTCACAGGCAGTGCTTAAAATAGAAACAGTCATGTGACAGACTTTTGGCCAATCAGTGGTACAAACAAACTTAACCAGTTGAATAAACAGAAATATTCAGTAGCTAAGAAAGGTTGTTAAAGTTACCAAGAACTTACCCAATCCGGTGAAAATTGAGAATCCAAACAAAACTGCCAGCATGACTGATATCCGATGGAAAACAAACTCCATTGCACTGACTCCTCCAAATATTATGATTGATCCAGAAAATATGTTGAACAAGTTAAAAATGTGTTAAACTAGTTGAAAATGTGTTGAACTAGTTGAAAATGCATTGAAGTAGTTACATAATTATCTAACCAGGTATAGCAAATTCCAGACAAATGCACTGGATACTTTCCACACTTTCATATTATTATACTCCAAGTCCTCTGTGTCATCCAGTCTTCATGAGTTCTCCTAATTTCCAATAATTTGATGTATGTATGTTTCATCACCTTACTCAATGTTTGAAAGTGATTTTGGTCCCATGTAGGAGGAGTAAAGACAGTGCAATGAAACCTCAACATAGATCAGTTACACACTGCTTGGGTTATCACAGATATCATAGACTGTGAGAATTGATTTCACATTAATAACTAATGCAGGATAAAACATGTCCATGAATATATTTGTGTAAAAAAATTCAGAGATATTCAACCAGAGATACCGTGACAACTATTCCATGAAATATAAAATCCACTACTTGAAAATGTATCAATTGTAGTGTAGTATTGTAGGGTAGTTGCCCTTTATATTTTGTTAATCATAACTCACAGCTGTTGTTAGCTATTCTACAGGGTCAATGTGTAAAATACTGCTTCAGGTTTTAGGAGAGTGTCCTTGAAAGGCGTGAATGGGCGGATTGGTGCAAACCTGGTCAATATATCTTTTGATACGCTATTGTTATGGACCAGCCACCAGACACTTATGAGTGTATAGCTATTGTGTTTTCATGTGTGTGATTAATTTTTGTATACATGTATTCATATGGTGTTGCACTATATTTTTATATCAATTTTTTTTAGAGCTTTCATTTTCAGTGATGGCAGGAAAAAATCTGCTCTAGTTTATTTTTTCCTTAAACACATTAATTATCATATTCCTTATCATGATGATGATTTTAATATTATTAATATTAGTGTTTAGTTTTGTTCTTATTATTAATATTATTTATTGTATTATTAGTAGTATTAATTATAGATAATAATAATAATAATAATAATAATAATAATAATAATAATAATAATAGTAATAATAATAATAATAATAATGATGATGATGATGATGATGATGATGATGATGATGATAATGATGATAATGATAATACTACTAATACTACTAATAATACAATAAATAATATTAATAATAACAACAAAACTTCATTATTATTATTATTATTATTATCTAATAGTGAAATAAGTAATAGAAGGAAAAAACATACTTCTACTACAAGCAGTAGTTCTAAGTAGGTAAGTGAGTAAGTAAGTGAGGAGTAGTTGTAGTAGTAGTCATAGTAGCAATGGCTTCTATATATGGCTCAGGGCAAATTTATACGTAAATAACTTATTTTTAAAAACATTGATCAGTGAATTGTCCATAAAAATAGTTTTGTTAACATCATATCTGAAGAACAATTAGGGAGATTTTGTGGAAATTTGTGTCATATGATATCAATGAAATGTTTCAATTTGATAAGTCAGATAATTCTTTTTTCTTTTTTCTTACTGTTCACAACCAACAAATCTTTCAATTCCACTTTAATCCCTAGGGTGCAGTTGTGGGCATTCTCATTCACTGGGAGTGTAACCTAGATTACAGCATTGATAATTGTCGACCTGCGTATACGTTCAAGAGGCTGGATAACAAGAAAGCTTTAATAGCACCAGGATATAATTTCAGGTAACAAAACAGGGGCGGCCCCACAGGGGGGAGGGGGGCAGAGGGAGGGGGACAGGGGCCGGCCACCCCCCTACTTTTTCAGAGTAATGAAAATAACAAGGATTTTACCTTTTTGAACCCTTATTGTTGTTTATTTGGCTAGTGATAATTTTAGGTAGGCAAAAAATGGTTTTGGTCATCATTGGCCCCCTGTCCCCCGTTTGTCGGATGATGTTTG
>JZLH01S0307400.1:30770-41542 GCA_001188425.1 Eucidaris tribuloides
ATTTCAGAGTTGAACGGTCAAAGGTTACGATACCCCGTACATTCAAAGTTTGGAATTGGACGGGGGTGCGGAGGCATACCCCATCGGCTGCGCGCAGCCGAATTGCTCTAGTTCAATCATCACTTTATTGTCATATATAAAACAACAAAGGAAAACATGATAAACTGCAATACAAAAGAAATATCAGTACAATACACATCACAGTAGATTGTGGATTGAACTACTTCCTCATTTTTCTGAGCAATGCGCATGAAATTTGACACACACCTTGGTCTTTTTTATTTAATTTTATAGTATGTGTTTAATTTTTAGTGAAGATATTATACACTTTTTTTCCATGATCATTTTCACGTTGCAGGCCAGTATAATGTGTGATATAGCCGTCTTGTACATATTGAAGAAACGCTACTTCTACAGGCAGAAGAAATATCAAATGGTGGATGATGTTCCATATGAGGTAAGACCTGCTCCTGCTTAGCAATATGATTGAATAAATTTCTTCAAAAAAGTTCTACAACTCAAATTTGACCATTGATACATTTATTGGTATTATAGTATAATACTTAATATTGGTATTGTTGAAAAGCCTATTTGCTATTTTATTTTGAATACTAAATGTGATTTAAGTGGGTAATTGTGAACATATCATTGTGTTTCAGTTTCATTTAGATTAAATTTTTCAAGGTCCCCTCCAACAAACAACACATAACACTTCACTAAAAAAACCATCACAACATCATTAAACACAATCCATTCTCCTTACAGATGAATGCTGAACTGGTGCTGATAACAATGCATTTTGCAGCTTTTTACTTTTGACTTAGTCCCTTATTAAAATGTCTTGCACATTTCATGAATCCATAATCATGGCAAATAAGGTATCATAGTGGAGGAAATGGACAGGCTTTTCAACGATACCAATATTAAGTATTATACTGAAATATCAAGAGGGATATTAATGTTCAAAGTTGCATTGCGGAACTTTTTTGGAAAAGTTTATTTTTGACTGGATATTTGTAATAAACTGTTTATTGTTTATCTGCTGTTTATCTCCTGTATATCAGGATTTTTTTCCATGAAATGCCGGGGATCCTGAAATAGAGGAGAGGGAACAGATTCTGCCCCCCCCCCCCTTCCCCCCAAAACTGCTTTTAATTAAACCTTGCTTTTGATGCAAGTTGCATGACCATGAAAAATCTCATATCCTTTGAGATTGGATGAATTTTTCAAGTTTATGACAGTGTGCATTGTTTCAGTTTATCCATACCTTATCACATTACCAATTTCTGCCATATTTCCAGGAAGGGGGGGGGGGGGAACTGTCATACAGAAGAAACTCCTAAAAGGGTTCTTTTTAAGGGACAGGCGATGTATGCACATAAAGTGAAAAGGGTATCAAAATTAAAAAAATCTGGGAAGAGAGTATAAATTTACTTTACAACTTGATTTGAAAATATTTGTGAATGGTGGGGAAACACTTGTTTAGGGTATTCTGAGATCAAAGGAAAATTCATTGATTTAAATTCACCAACCCTGCCATTTACCTCAGTTACTGTGGGTAGTAGGAAATTCAGACACATGCATTATTTGAATTCTTTGCAGTGTTTGCATTCTTAGCATTCCATTCCAACCCCCACCCCCACCCCCAATACAGTAATTGTTCTTTCTTGTTTTAACACTGCTGTGTAAAATTCATGACCATATCACCATTGCACAATCCTTTTGTTCCTGCTAGGAGCTGATCTGCAGAATCATGACACTCCCAACCTTAGCAAAACTCACTGATTTTGACAGGTGTCAGTTTCATTAATGTTCTATGAAATTTTTCCACTTCAGCTTGTGACATTGTTCTTTGCACTTTTCTGTTTTTCATTTTTTGCAGTAAAGTGGTGACATTGGTAATAGTTGATAACTGCAGATAAGGCAAATCACATCATTGTGATTAGGAAATCTTGCTTCCAATAACCTAGCTTTTCCAGAAGAATTCCTTGTTTCCCACTTCCGTGTTCCCATTTTCATGTATGTACTACGTAGTATGCACCCCAACTGTCTAGACAAAATAAAGACCAGTGCCAGTATGACCAGTACTACTCATGTTTGATAGTTAGCAGTGTTGGAGGTCTCGAGACTGGTCTTGGTCTCGAGACCAGTCTCGAGACCAGCATGCTCTTTCTTGGTCTCAGTCTCGGTCTCGAACCCTCTGGTCTTGGTCTTGGTCTTGGTCTCGAACCTTCTGGTCTCGGATTTTTTGGCCGAGACCAGCCCGAGACCAGCAACTAATTTGATTTTACATAAAAATCTGTGTTGTTGTACATGTACAAACTGCAATTTTGCGGCATGTATACAGTGTGTATAAAAGATAATTGTACAAGTCAAAAGCGCCCTCTTTGGTATGAGAAAAAAAACATTTTTGTGACGTCATGCTTACATCGCCATCGAGGGCATAGTCTTACCTTTTAAATACCGTTTGTTTGGTTCAGTTTGCTTGTTTCAATCCTGAGATAATTATGTTCAGTTACCAACGAAAAGGTAAAATTAAAAAATGTGCCACTTTTACTACAGTCAGTGATAGCATCAGGCCCTCTTCCCGTGAAAGTGACACAATTGTGATTCCACTGTTTTGTTGCTTACAAGATATCTTGAGATCAAAACAAGCGAATTGAACAAAACAAACAGCATTTGAAAGCTAAGACTTTGCCCTTAAAGTTAATGTAAGAATCAAATTACAAGAATATTTTCTAAGTGCCGAAGAGAATGCCTTTTGCTTGCACAATTTATTGAGACATGGTGCAGCATGTCTCAACAATTGTTCACCTGAAAAGCGCCCACTTTGACAGTTAGAAAGTATTGCTGTAATACCTGTTTATGTCAACATAAATTTGCTTGTTTTAATCTCGAGATATGTTGTAAACAACAAAAGGGTGGAATCACAATTGGGTCACGTTTACAAGGGACTGCAGTAAAAGTGGCACAATTGCGATTTTACCCAAGTTTCTAATTTAAAGGGAGAAGGCACCAACAACTAACAGGCATAAGTTAAGAATAAAAATGGCATTGTGAGTATTGTGAGAATTATGGTACATGGTGACAAGAACAGCCTAAATAAGGGGTACTGTGTGATACTCACCCTCATCAAGGCCCTATAAATTAGTTAATTTGTGATTATTTTACGTCTTTGTAAGTTTTACCCTAAGACAAAACTTGCAGAATCAGCTATAGGGGGAGGAGCTTATCAATTCAAACAGTGCATACATTACCGTGGTGCGGCTAACACACATCGCGTGGCATGCATTGGTCACGCATGGTCAGCTCCCTGCAGTGCACGTGCAATCTGATTGGCTGGTGCCTTCTCCCTTTAAATTAACATATCTCAAGATTAAGACAAGCAAATTGAACAAAACTAACAGTATTTCAAAGCTCTTGACGTTGATGTAAGCATCATGTCACAAGAATATATTCTAATTGCCAAAGGGAGAGGTTTTCACTTCCACATTTTTTTGAGGCACACATGCAGAGTGCGTTCAAACATAGTTTTTAACACAGATCTTCCACACATAAATAACGACCGACAATGGTGGGTTCTCTGACGCAATATATTCTGGTTTTTCCTTTTATAATTGAACATGGAAGTAGACATGGTAGAAAACAAAAGAAGAAGTATGGAATGAACATTAAACCATAAAAATGTAACGGACGAAAAAGTAACAAAGAAAGACGGAAAGAAAGAAAACGGAGAGATTGGAAGAATAGAGAGTCAAATGAAAGAAAGAATACATAATGGGAAATAATAAAGGAAAGAAGACTGAAAACAAAAGAAAAAAGAAAAGAAGATAGACATCTTGATAGCAGGAAAAGAAATTTTAAAATAGAAGGAAAAAAGACATCACGAATGAAAGAAGAGAAAGAAGAAAGATAGGAAGAAGGAAGGAAAGAAAAATTAATTGAAAAAGAGAAAGGAAGAGAAATAAAGAACAAGAAAAGAGAAAAAGAAAGGATAAAATGAAGAAAAAGAGAAAGGAATGAAGACAAGGGAAAGACGTAGAATGAAAGAAAAATGTTAGAAAAAAAGAAAGAATATAAAAGAGTTAAGAATGAACAAAAAAATACAAATAAAGGAAGTAAGAAAGGGAAAAGGCTAGAATGAAAGAAAAACAAAAGAAAAATGAAAGATTGCAAACAGAAAGGAATAAAACAAGAAAAGAAAGAGAATGAATGAAAGGTAGACCAAAGTAAGAAAAAGGAAGAGAGATAGAACATAAGGAAATAAGAATAAAAGACATTAAGAATGAATGAAAAAAGGAAGAAAGATTGAAAGAAGGAAAGAAAATGGATTTAATGAAAAAAGGAAGAAGAGAAAAATGATAAAGAAAGATAGAGATAGAAATAGTAAGCAAGAAGAGAAAAAAGGAAAGGATGAAGTAAAAAAAGGGAGAAAATAAAGAAAGATTTGGTAAAGAGGCAGAGTGAAAGAAAAAACAATAAAGAATAAAAGAATGAATAATCAAAAGATTAGCAAATAAAAGAAAAAGAAAGAGAAATGGGTAGAATGGAATTTAAAAAAAAACACTGCATGAACGAAATACAAATAGAAAGGAATAAAACAAGAAAAAAGGAAAGAAAAAGAATGAATGAAAAAGTGAGAAAAAAGGAAGAAAGATATAGAAATGTATTAAGAATCAGTGAAGAAAAACCATTAATGAATGAAAGAAATAAGATTATTAACAACACTTTATTTTCTTTATCTGATCTGTATTCCAGTAGCTCAGGCAAATGTGCTCATGGGAAAAAGTATTCTTTTCAATTTAAAATTGTTTCTCAGTCGTTTGTGCAATTTGTAGCTATCATTTTGACTCGTAGTCATAGGCCTATTTTCGTTAAACTTTGGGAGACATTTTACATGTTAATGACAAATGAAACAAAGAAAATATATTTTTTAATGTTAGAACTTCATTAACTGTTAATTTTATCAAAGCTTTAAAAACCCTATTACAGACTAATTGCAATGTGTAACCAGTAGGCAGTTAATGCTGAGTAACAAGTAACGTTATCCTCAAAACATGCACAAATTAGTGTCAATTGGAACGCTGGTCTTGGTCTTGGTCTTGGTCTCGGACAGTGCTGGTCTCGGTCTCGGACTGCTGGTCTTGGTCTCGGACCTTTTTTTCTTGGTCTTGATCTCGGTCTCGGGGTGTCTGGTCTTGGTCTTGGTCTTGGTCTCGGATGGCCTGGTCTTGACTACAACACTGATAGTTAGATATCTAACATTGCTTGATGACTCTTCTGATTTATGGGTTAAAAATTTGAAATGCAGATGTTTTCATTATATTTACAATGAAAATATGTGGGAAAGCAGACAACTCTAATTTTAATTATTTCATCTGATTACCTGAATTTGGGAAACAATCATGGACATTCAGAGATTTGGCCATTAAGCAATAATTGCTTTCAAATGTTTCTGGTAAATTTCAACATATTTAATGTAATATAATCATTTCACAAGTTATCAAAGAGTGTCTAATTCTCATGACTCTTAAAACTATGTCAATCTTTCTGCTTTAATTATGTTCAGGACTTCAAAGAACCCGAGTAAACAAGACACAGGTGACATTTTAATTATATTTAAGGTAAAAGTAAATCATTATTTTAAAAAATAGATATATATATCATTATTTAATGAAGCACATCAGAAAGTATTAAACCCTTTGCCTCTGAACCACTTATCCATTTATAGATTTGGTGTAAATTGCACATCATAAATTATTTATCACTAAACACTTGTTATTCTCTGCATATCTCAGTTTGTGTATATCATAAGATCATGCAGCAGGGTCCTTTGGGTACCAGCTCTTTCCAGCTCTTCTTTATAGTGGTGGACACTTATGCATTTGACAAAATATAACTTCATATACATGTAAATAAATTGTTTTCAACCACACACCACATTATTCAATGCCATCAGTGTTTTGATTTGATGTGACAAGAAGAATCACACTTTTGAGCATGTCTGACCACTATATCCCAGCATAAATCGGTACTCACATAATGCTTTCTAAACACATCTAAAGCATGGTGCCCACTTTAGTATGACTGGATCCAGCAAAGCCAGGCACTTGGTGGCAAATATCAAAATTCAGATTATTGCAGTATTGATTAGGACACTTTACAAGCTACATTTTGATACATAATTCACAAAAATTGAACAGTTATAAGAAAGGTTATGACAATTTCATTTTGTGTGTGTGTGTGTGTGTGTGTGTGTGTGTGTGTGTGTGTGTGTGTGTGTGTGTGTGTGTGTGTGTGTGTGTGTGTGTGTGTGTGTGTGTGTGTGTGTGTGTGTGTGTGTGTGTGTGTGTGTGTGTGTGTGTGTGTGTGTGTGTGTGTGTGTGTGTGTGTGCATTGTTCAGTGGATGTTATGTTCCTTTAAAGCCAGTTTCTATAAAATGTCAATTGCTGACAAGTGCCTGGGTTTGCTAGATTGGGTCACATTTATTCACAACACTTTGCATGGTAATGGAGAGGTGAGTGCCAGCTTTTGCTTTAAAGGTATCCTGCCCCCTGCTTCCCCCCCCCCCCCAACCACCACCACATGTATGATAGACATCAGTCATGAACGTGTTGAAGATTTACATATCTAATGAAAGAACTATTTGCAGAGAGAGTCTACGGTCTTGTATCATTTTTGCTGTACTCTTTGTATAATCATGGAGGTAGCTAATATATCCAGAATATGATAATATCAAATGCTTGTCTCTTGTGTATTTTTCCAATGACTCAGAAAGAGAATGACCCAATTAGACTCAAACCTCTCAGACCTATTTTTTTTTATTTATGTCATGTATTTTCTGTTTTCCCTCTATTTGTTTTCCCACAGGATGGGCTGTAGATGATAACATCGGTGAAATGATTATTTTTTACTCCCTCTCAACGAGTCACCCTGCCAGTCCAACAGTACAGAAAGTCAGAATGAGTCCAGAGAATATAAAATATATTTGTAAGATGTTATGCCTGTTTCAGCTTGACCATTTTGGTTTCAGTGCATGTGGTAGTTTTATACATGACATGGTATGCTTGAATCGAGTGATATTCATTATATTGTATCTATGATTACTAGCTTAATTATTACACAATTGCTGGAGGATGTTTTTAATTTTGTACAATTATTAACAGATATAATGGAAGCAGCAATTTGAACATATGCAAAAATTGTGGGAAAATATTATCTGAAATGTTTACATTCAACATTTTGCAGCTTTAGATTAATATTTAATACAGATATTTGTATTTTGATAATTTAGTAGTCATTATACATGTAGTTGATATTCTTTTTGCTATAATCACATTTTCTGAATTGATTTACTGTAATATTGTACCTAGTTATATCACATAGTGATTATATTTTTATATTCGATTGTTATCTTGTTGTGATGATATTATGACAGTGATCAATCTGTCTGTGCCTTTGAATGTGTAGCCATGTAGGTCTCAAGTTGTAAAGTTGCCAAAATCAAGAAATCACCTTTACCGACAACACAATTTATACTCAAAGTGCAATTAGTTATGAAAAAAAGTGTACAATGTATTCACTATTGCATGATAATTAAAAGATGTTTCATCTTGCAATCTTCTATGTAATATGGATTTTATTCCATATAAAAATATATAAATAAAATTTACCTGTCTTAGGTTTTGCCATGCCCAAGTATACTCTAGATACATTATCAATATGGTTCATTTATCTCTATGATAACTTTTGTTCGTTTCATAGTTTGAAAAATAGAAATAACCAAAATAACGTCAACAATGTATATTTATTTGCCACTGAACAATTTTACTTAAAAACCGAATACCTCTTGAATTTGTAAAGCTGGTAATGTGATTAATTATATGTTAATGAGGGCATGCATTTGTAACAACTGAAATACAGTGTGTTAAAAATTAGATTTTAATAAATGACTATCGGCAATAGTGCTATATATGTAACCTTGAAGAAATGAAAATGAAATTCATGTATGCTGTTCATTGTGTAGTATCAAGTATGCTTTTTAATGTTTGAATATTTGCAAGTAAAATACATGTAGTAATGGACAAGATATTAAGGATTGTAATTTATTTACACATAGCTATGTATATGTGGTCAATATACATGAAAATGAGAGGACTTCTATCGTGTAACCATTCAAGGAACAGTGAGATTATGCATAATGAATTTCAACATGTAATGCACATTCATGAATCACAAGGCTTGGTTTATGATTTCAACAAAAAAATCATAGTCCAGAAGAATTGTTGGTTCAAATATTTGGAGGTGTCATATTGTTTTGTTGTTGTTGGATTGAATTTTGTTTGTCCCCTAAAGGGTTGATGATCTAACATGACACACTAGGTGGAAGGATAGTGTAAAATGGGAAAGCTCAACCCCCTCCCTCATCCTTGCTCTCCATCCCCTGATTAAAAAAAGAAAACTCAAAGTAAACAAAAGTAAAAGGGTGCTGTCAAACAGCTTTTTCACCATTTTGGTGACTTAAATGTTGAGTCGTCAATAGACCTGCTAAAGATTGAGAATTACATTCTCTTGTGTTTTGTTTTGTTTTTGTTTTGTTTTTGTTTTTTTTGGGGGGGTCAGGGGTAAGGGGGTACAAGCATTAACCCTATGTTAACTGGGGGGGCGGTAAATTTGANACCCCCCCCCCCTGACGAATTTTGCGACCATGCCGCCGCACAAAATTTTTTGACCGCGTCGCTCGCTGACTTCTTACTTTCAAGTCTTGCGCATCTTTTGAGACCATTTTCGTGAAAATCGGACATACCATTATGACGCTGCACGACTTTTTATACATGCATGTCGACCCAAAAATTGCTCAAAAACGTGATTTTGTGTACAAAACCAATATTGTGTTTTCAGTCAAAAATCATAAATGTATGATTATTTTTGCTGTAACTGGTTGAAATGAATTAATTTCATGCTATTTATGATCGCAAAAGTGTCCCCAACAAATTTCACCGAAAAAACAATGGAAAACAAAAGGTCGAAAAAACAGAGAAATACATAAATTCACAAAACAATACAATACATAAGAAATTAATTCCAATTTGGCAAATTTTTTTGTAGATAATTTGTGAGAAATGTCAGAATGAATATTTTCACCAAAAATTATTATTCTACTAGCTATTGTAAGTGAGTTAAAGGCGAAAACAGAATTTCATGCACTTATTTGCATAATTAATTACTGAAAAAATAGAAAAAATAAATTTTTGGAAAATTTTACTTTACAGTCGTGTAGTTTACATCTGGCTCTATGCGCATGCAAATTTTCACGGCGATTACGCGATCGGCGGCCGAGATCTGAACGGGGGGGTCAAATTGACCCCCCCCCCCCCAGTAAAAACCTGGTCTGAAATAGCCCAGTTAAAATAGGGTTAAAGGTTGAGACTTTCTCACCCTGAGCATTATTTAAACCACTCCTGCAATGACTCTGCATCTCGAAGATGGGGGATACCACCTCTTATTAAGGTGGCACCAGGGTAACATCGTAGGGAGTGCAAAACTGTTGTAAGGGGCAAAATTTTATGAATTACGAGGCGACTTTTTAAAACACAGCCCAGCGAGGCCTTGACCACGGTCAATGGCAGAGTATCAGACTTAAACCGCGATTAGACCCAACAATGCAATGTCGACCAAAAACAATAAAACAAAGAACAACAACAAAACCGTGGCCAAATAGGTCAACGATTAGCGAACACGAAGAGAGATGCCTGTTACTTCGGTAACGGCCGCCCTACCTATGTCCCCCATGTAACGGCCTGCCACCATGTCTTGCCCGACTACGCTAAAAAAATGCGTCAGGTACTACTGTAGGGGGTTTCCCTTACGTGCTCAAGACCTCGAATTACAGTAGGGGTTTTCCCCCTACGAGCCTAATGCTTCTGAATGACCAATGAAAACGCATAACGGTTGCGACCGTTTTATCTACAGCCAAGCGAGTAATAGGAACACTGTCTTCCCGTTACGAATATGTACGTATACGTATACCAGCAAGGCGACGGTCGCCCGGCTACGGGCTACGTCCACCATGCCTCTTCCGGGCTACGCTCAAAAAATGTGTCAGGTCCGTCAGGTTTTGGTGCTGTTTCTATAATAGATACTGTGAAAACCCCTTGATTTTCTGAATTTGGGGAATTTTAAGGGGTGGCCTGCCCCCCCCCTCCCCCCGCCCACCCCCACTCCCCCACCCCCTGTGGTGCTGCCCCTGCCTCTTATCAGTAAACAGCTGTGGGTTCTAAAGTAGTTATACGACTGTTGTAAGGAATTATGAAATATTTCCATAACTGCTGCTTGCATTAAATGGTATGATAGGTATATTGGAGTTTCTGGTGATAATATCACACTGAGATTTTAAAACTAGTATTCATCTGATAAAACACTTTTATTGTTGTTACAACAACAAAAAATCATATAACACAAGTACATAAGTAATATTTTATTCTCATACAAGGAGTAATTTGGTGTCTTCGAAAGAAACTTTCACAGAATGAAATGTTTATTTTCGAAACGTTGAAAATGTATGAAGGAGAAAATTTGTTCCATGTATACAAGTGTTCTGTAAATAGTCTCGCAATTGCATTTCTATTTTTTTAATTGAAAACTTTTTGTACATGACCAAAATCCATGTGTCTTTCCTAGGTAACCATCTGTATAGTGTCTTTTGCCAATAAAGATTGATTTTATGATAGGTCCATTTCCTTTTTTGGTAGTAATTATATCAAAAGAGATC
>JZLH01S0307400.1:41592-54968 GCA_001188425.1 Eucidaris tribuloides
ACGCTATCATAATTATGGAGTAATTCATTTTAAAATCTAAAATCTGTATACATTGTATTTGGATTGCATGGTTCTTATTCATAGTATGTATTTCAGATCGATTTTAAATTCTAGCAGTTTCTAGACGTACTTTATTGTCTGATGAGGTACTACTAAGTATATTGCTGTACACACACAGGACTACAGGTTTTCCAAACCACCCCTAAACAAGTTTAATCCACGTGTGAAAATAACACCCCGCTATCCAAGGATTTTCACCTGCTTTATTGAAAATGCTACACCCTCAACAAGTAAAACCCATAAAACATATCCCTTTTTGCAATTTTTGGCATTTTTGACCTCCTGAAGGCGTTATGCACCTCAATCAGCAAAATGTGTACCCTTTTCACACATTTTTTGTTGTTTTTCTTTGGTTGTGCATGTGTACAGCAATAAAGTTGGGCTTATCCATCTCCAAGTAAGTTGTGTTGTATAAAGATGATGAGTATAACCTGAAAACGTGTTTCAACTTAAAAACATTGTGTAACAGTGTTTCCAGTTTTAAAAATCTGAGCTACATGATTCCCCATGCTACCAGTGTCTCTGATAAGGTCTAAAAATGAAGCCCTGAAAAAAATTGCAGTTTAAAACGATCGTTAAGTGCTTTGAAAAAGTGAAAATCACTGAGAGACCATTCGAGTTTCCCCATAGACTGTGTGTTGCAGAATTTCCTATCGGCCGATATAAAATTAATGTGCCAATGTTTATCTGCACATATTTTACTAGTGACAGCATAACTGTCCAAACTTTTGTCTTCTAGGGTGTTTATTTGTCCATTCAAACACTGTCAGATATGTCAGACAGCAAAGTTCGAAAAATTTTTAAACGGGTCTCCCACAGTGTTATATAGTGTCTTTTAATGTTTAGTCAAATGGTATTCAGATGTCTTAAGTACCAGAAACTAGCTTTGTTTCATTGCCAATCCTTCCTGACAGTAGACATAATAGCCATTTTGTTGCACCTCGTGATACTGTATTTCTGTTGCAACAATGAAATAAAGGTTACCATAAGTTTCAAATGTGTGTTGGGTATAGATGTGATTGATTTCATTGCCTCAGACATGACATAACATTTTTTTTTTCTGGTTGTGTGTATGTATTAATGTATTCTATTATACATTTAATGGAATATTGCACCCAGTAATTCTATTTTGCTGTATGGCAACAAAATCTGTCCAAATCCCCATTGTACAAAGTTTTCGAGGAGGGGGGACTTTGAAACGGGGTCCATACATATATGTGTGTGTGTGTGTGTGTGTGTGTGTGTGTGTGTGTGTGTGTGTGTGTGTGTGTGTGTGTGTGTGTGTGTGTGTGTGTGTGTGTGTGTGTGTGTGTGTGTGTGTGTGTAGTGTGTGTGTGTGTGTGTGTGTGTGTGTGTGTGTGTGTGTGTGTGTGTGTGTGTGTGTGTGTGTGTGTGATGTGTGTGTGTGTGTGTGTGTGTGTGTGTGTGTTTGTGTGTATGTGTATGCATGTGTCTGTCTGTGTGTATATGTGTGTCTGTGTCTATCTGTGTGAGTTCCAAAAGTTAAATTTGATAATATATTGTTTGCTTAGACAGATACTGATAAGCTTAGATGTGGGCTTCCAAACTTCTACACATTTTAAATTCATCAATTATGCTAATTTATTGAAAAAAAATCAATGAAATAGTTAGAAAAAAATGTTACTTTATTTCTTGCCGGATTTTCATTGTTTGTTTTATTTGAGGGGGCTTCGGCTTCCCAACTTCTGTACACAGAATGTTGAATTTCATTAATCATGCATATTTGATATCTTTTTTAGAAATGCACCAAAACAGGCTTATTTATCTTTGTCTGATTGGTACATGTTGTTGAATTTTTCCTTAAAATTTGACAGAAACCAGAACAAAAACACTGCATTACCGCACGAATTCATGCAGTTTGTTGAACCTGTTTGAAAGCCTACATATCCTTTTTATCATTTATAAACAGGACCAGTGGACCAACCCCCCCCCCCCCCCCCTATCCCCCTCAAGCCCTCATCCCCCATCCCCCGGGCCTTTATCTTTGGAATATGCCCACCACACCCACCCGCTTACCGAATCCGGATCCATCATCGACCGCATTGCATTAGAATCGGATCATCTAGACCTTAGATTGTTGTTATCCAATTATCCGGATCGTAGCCAGTGCATGCAGTGGTAGCGCGAAAGTTTGATTTACGTGTCAGGTTTTGAGTATACATCTAAAAGGAAACATGGTAAGTTTGTTGTTTTGTTATGACCTTGATGCATTTATGCAGCACCTCTTTTATCGTACATGATCCATTTTTTTATACATTGCGCCTCAGTCGTAAATTATGTTACAATTACAATTATGATCTATGCCCTCCACCTGCATGACCTGCCCTCGGCAGCAGTGCACACGGAAATGTATCGCAGTTGTGTATGGTGTGTGTACGTATGCGATGGACTTCAGGGTCGGCAGAACGCATTTACAAACTCTGTTGACTCGATTGAAGTACAAGATCTAACGTTAGTTATAACGTTAAACTTAGTAGTAAGAATAAAGTAAACTAATTTCAGTACTCGGGGCCAAAATTTATGTTGCACACAATGCACAGTGTGCGTGTGTCGTGTGTGTGTGTCAGAAATGTGAGCTGAGAGTGAGACAAACATCACATGTCGTGACATTTGACCCGGCCCGGGTCATTTTTGTCTTGACTCTATCTTAATTTTGGGTCTTCGCCTGTACAGGCGTCATATTCTGTGCATGATTCGACTCGGTCCACTTACAAAATAAAATGCAATTGAGTGTACACATGTACTGTCTACAGTCAAGACAGTGAAGCAAACGGTGAAACACATGCTTATCCAATAATATTTGCCATGTTTGCTCCCGCTCCATCTCAAAACACAGACTTTAGCTTATGTAGAAAGTTTAGATCTATTCTAGATCCGGCCTTTAAATTATTTTAGCCATTGACTTCAATGTTTGACTGATTTTTATGTATGTTATGTTACACCTTTTAGCATTCACAAAGACATCGCATTGATTGAAAGTGTTTCTATTTCTAAGTTAAAGCCACACATGCTTATGACCACAGTTTAAAAAGCTGTGAGCTACATAATCCCCTATACTCTCTCTAAGTGTCTTTGATAAGGTCTAAATATGAAGCCCTGAAAAAATTTTTATTTCAAAATGATGATTTAGTGCTTTAAAAAAAAAAAGTGAAAATCTACAAGCACTCAAATTGACCGGATTCACCTGCCCATTTCCTCTCAGACTTACTGTGTGCAGATCAGCCAGATCTAGGCTAGTATTATCCTGCACTGGAGTGCAAATTGTTTATTCATGCATGTCTTGCCAGTGGCAGCATAGCTTTCCAAACTTTTGTTTTGTAGGGTGTTTATTTGTCCATTTAAACACTATTATGTAGCTCACATATATCACAGTTTGACATTTTTTTAAATTGAATCTCCACAATGTTAGCCTGTGGCTTTACATTGAAAGGGCGTCAGTATCTCATTTTGTAGGTTTTGACGTGCAGATCAACGTGAAATAGGTCAGACTTATGTATTATTTGTGTGTGGAAAAAGCATCACCTTGTTTGGGTTTTACATTGTTCATAGTGTATTAGGCCCTTGTTTAATTTGTATAGATCTATATTTTTCTAAATCGGGACAAAGAGAATCATGTTTTCTGTGTCACTTCTTTCCTTTTTTCTTTCTCATATATCATTTCAGTCAAAGAAGAAGGGACTTAGTCTTGATGAGAAGAGATCGAGGATGCAAGATATTTTCTTTGAAACGGTAAAGCACTCTCCTTATACATGTAAAAACTCCTTGGGACCAGGGAAATTACGTTGTTATATCAAAATTTTGTTAAATCAGGGTTGCAAAAACAAAAGCGTAGGCCCTAATGTTATCCCACTTTGGGAGGGGAAAAATTGTAATATCAGTGTTAATGAGAGTCCACTCATGAGTAATTTCAGGGGAGTCCTCATTTAATTTCATATTGAAGAACTTATTTCAATATGATCTAAAGTAAATATAATGTATTAAAGGCAGTGGATCTCATTTGCAAACATCCCCGCAGACCAGACAAAGATAACCCACGCCCTTGGCTTAGGCTATTGATGAAGGGCATGTCTGTGAAATTTGGGGGGCAGTAATTACCTAGAATTTGAAAAATGCGAAAGAAAAACAATAGCCATTTAGTGTACGTTCTAAGGTAGGAATTTTTCTCCTGCTTGAAAAAATTCAAATCAGAGTCGAACGGTCACTATAATCATGCCACTGAAACTGAGTTTCTAGCTCCTATATTTTGCTAAAGGTTTCCAGGTGGCATTTTCTTCTAAACACCATTGTATTTACACAATGTTAATTTTTAGGCATGCAAAAGAGATGCCCTTCCTTTAAAATTCACAAATTGAAAAAGTATTAAACTTTACAAATTAGTTTTCTACAGAGCAGGGTTGGCAAATTAAATCAGTGGTGATTTAAATCATGATTTTTTTTATGAAAAAATCAGTGATTTATATCAAAATCGATTTATTGATTTAAATCACCCCTTTCAAAAAAATTATTTTTTTCCAACCCTGCTTCAGAGTGAGACTCTTGTCACGACTTGAAACAATACATCAGTATTTAGGAAACCCATTTTTCTTTTCTTTCTGAGGAATCTGAGAAGTAAAATAGCAATTTGAGAATAATGATTGATATCACTTACTTACTTATAAAAACTTTATGTCCGTCTGTACAATCTTACCAATGCTGGATCATAATATCTGGAGAATCCCTGTGTAGATTTGATCACACTTGCCACTTGGCCAGGCAATCACCATGAGGTGAATTCTGTGACTAATTAGTGGACAATTTCTACCAAAAGGCTAAAGTTCAAAGGTTAATGGTCACTGAACTAGCATCATTTGGTACTGTTTATTCACGGGTGACTGGCAACTGCAGCAAGATGTGTCCATGATCTGTGTATTTTCGTTTAATGAAGTTTTCTGTCAAATTGTAAAGTAAAAAGGTCAAAGGTCAATGAATCTTGTCTTTAATCTGCATATAATTCCAGTGTAACATCAGCTAGTACGTATTAGTGTCCAGTAATTGCGTGGTTTGACTTTGATGAGAGTAGTAATATATAGTAAAATACTTGCTGACAAAATAACAAGTCAAGAGGGTGAATGCCAATTAAGCTTGTAAATAGGTCACTTTTATTTATTATTTCTAGTTTTGAACTCAAACTCTAATTTGAGCCAATATCAATAATAAAATGGCACACAGGGAAAAAATACATACGGGCGCGGGGCAATTTCACCCCCCAAAATGGCCAAAGAGCCCCTGAAATGTGTAAAAGAGCCCCCGTAAATTACCATACATAGGGTTCAATACCAAAAAAGCACTGAAACAGGAAAAGTAGCCCTCACAAAGAATATTTTATTTCTTTCCGTGCACTGGTAAAACCCTACTAGACCTAATTTTCCTTATGTAAAAAAGCAGTGATGTATTAATTGATCTTGTAGCTTAAACAAATTCATGGACATCAAGAACAGAGTCACAAAGACATTGATGGAGATAAAATAACAATAAAATTGATTTTGAGGTCATGGCCATTGCCGAGGTAGATTTGGTGATGGAGGGACTCGGGAGGAGGCATACCCATAGAAAACAGTCAATACACAACAGAAAGATTACTTGTCTATTGTATTTCATGCATGTTTGTGTGTTTTACATATTGCAGAAAGAAGTCTTCCAGCTCAAAGAATTGGAAAAGATTGCTCCAAAAAGAAAGGGAATTAGTAAGTGTTCTATTTTTTCCATATGAAAATCTTATAAGAACTTACATTGTGGCATGTTTTATCCCGATTTAAAAAATTACTTGTAATTGTTAGGGATGGCACGTAAGAGGCACACACTGGAGATTTGATTTCACCTTTGTGAAAGTGGGTCTGTCCACGAAACTCGGGCCAAAAATGTGACATTTGTGGAAAATAGAAAACATGACAATGCCTGGATTGTTGTTGGTGTTTCTATTTCAAAAGGTACATTTCAAAGAACCTTGATCACGATACATGTTTTGAAGGGAAAAAAGAGTATTCTTCAGCAGGCATGTTCAAAAATTGGTCATAATGTCAATGTGTTGAAAATTACCGGACCTACATTGGACAACTGGTGTCCATGGTAGAGTCGGTAAGTAGTATTGCCTGTGCTTGCTAAATAATAAGTGATATATGTCTCTAAATGTGATCACAAAGTTTCTAATAAGCACCTTCTTCTGAATGAAAAAAGAAAAAACATTGTTATATTTATAAAAGCATACTATGCTCTAGATTATACAGGTTAATCTCCATTTTGTGTTATCATGAATACCGCACTACAAGGTGACAACAGTTATTGTTTTTTGTGTATTATTTTAGTTTTTATCTTGTACCCCCTAAAATGTTAATACAGGAGTAGCCCCATGTTGAATATTTCTACCCTCAGAGTGTATTTTTCTCCAGGACATTTGAGTTTGTTTTTGCCAGGACAGTGGTCATTGCTTCAAAAATACCGCCACTACAACAGACACCAGCATTAATTTCTCCTTACATTTTCTTTCTGGAGAAAAAATGTGGATGATTTAGGGCAATTTTTGTTGTCAAAGTTCCAACTCAGAGCCCTTGATAAATAAAGACTTAAAGGGATCGAAATTTATGGTTATTCCTGTCTAAATGAGTGTACTTTTACCGGACAGCCTACATTGAATTTTAGGGCGGACACCACGGTGTAGTGGCGTATCAAGTTTTTTCATGAGGCACATTTCGATTAGGCCAGTAATTTATGTAAGAAGGTACGATGGTTTCTGATAAGAGCCTGACTGAACATTTATTCCGTTTTTTAATATATTGAATGATATCTGACTTTCAAAATCCGTATTCAATATTTTTAGAGCATTTTCATGCTCACTTGTTGACTAACAAATAAGGCGGATGGAACACCACACAATTAAGTCACATTAAAAAAAAAATAAAGTCAGAGGTACCCATGGTTGATTTGGTTTGATAGTTAGGATATGGTTCTGTCAAAATATAGGCCGCTGTGATGTTTCAAATATTGAGGCAATATATAGAAATGCATTAGTTATATGGGGATACCTATATTTAGTTGAAAAAGGTCCCAATCTTCGTGGACAACACCAAGTATGAAAATGTGGCTGAACATTTTTTTCCATGTGGATGATGTACATAATTATGTTAGCAATCATATACATGTAAATTGTCACCAGATCTTACCTTCAGCTTGATGTGAATTTGCTGAATCATTGCTGAGGAAGGCATTGTCATCTTCATATGTGCTGTTGCTTTACCACAAATAGGTTGACATGAAGGCTGTTTATAAAATTTGTATTTTGTATGGATCGCACCAATGCCACTTACTAGTGTGTCACCAATAATAAACTAGAGTAGCCCGATAATTTGTGATTGGCTTGCATTTATTTTAGACCAACTGGCATTGGATTTTGTTTAAATCAATCTCATGTCTACCATTATTGAATTTTGATTTCTGAGCTAATGTACGTATAGTGCTTGTATGTACAAATACACCCTGTGGAGTACAAAACTTTAAAAAAGATACATGTCGTCAGTCGTCACAGGTAAATGTAAAGATTAATATTGGCACATGAATCAATGCTGTGGGGACAACAATTCAATAACATGTCAGTACTCTATGGGGAAAACTTGAAGGGTCATTCTTTGATTTTCACTTTTTAAGAGCACTGATTGATTGTTTCGAATTGAATTTTTGTAGGGCTGCAGTCTTACACCTTATGACAGAGATATAAGCATGAAGGATCATGTAGCTCAGATTTTCTAAACTGGAAACATTATAATGATGCCCTTATTGACAAACTCCTAGCTTCCTGTACAGTTTATACATTTGATCTTATCTCCTCAGCATCTATGTCAGTGAAGGATGTCGTCCAGAGCCTGGTGGATGATGGATTGGTGGACTCCGACAGGATTGGAACATCCAACTACTTCTGGTCATTTCCAAGCAAGGCTAGCCAAGTGGTACGATTGCTGTCTGTGTACGCCCAAGAGGCAATGTATTGAAGGGACTCGGGACATTAGACTAACGCCTCCATTTTTCCACGATACGGAAAACGGAGAAAAATCGCGGAAATGGCAAGTGTAACGCGGAAAATGCGAAATCATGAAATGCTGAAGCAATAACCTTAGAATTGGTGGTAAAGTACAAAATAAAGAAATATTAAAATGTCTGAAATAATTCTTCAACTAAATAATACCATTACCAAGCATAAGAGTAACTTAAATGACCTCAGCAAAATCCTTCTGTGGGCTCCTCTGCCGACCGTCTTTGTCACTAACATGACTACGGCAGCTAAATTTCACTGATTCTGAGTTGTAGTCATGCAAGTATTGGGTAATACATGGTGTTTATATACGTGATTTTGAGTAACACGGAAAATGGAAAATTTGAAAAACAGAATTTTGATTTTGTAAAACGGAAAAATGGAGGCCTTACATCAGACACACAGGGGATAACTTCAATAAAGCACAGGCAACTCCCGTTACAACGAAGTCCTCGGGACCGGCAACATTCTTTCGCTGTATCAAAATTTCATTATAACCGAACAGTGAAAGTATGTCAAGATGTAGATAAAAATTTTGGGACCTGAATTTCTACTTCGTTGTAACAGTAATTTTGTTAACCAAGTTCGTTATAAAGAGAGTGCACTATAAGCTGTAATTCTGCAAAGGTTATTACTTTGATAGATGTATTGCAGACAGTTGCTCCTATGACAATATCTCAATAGAACACTCATTCAGCATGAAGTATTGTTGACACGTTCAAATTCATTTTCATCTTTAGATTATTTTTTTCATCTGTCCATCTCTACTGATCAATTCAGTTTGTGAAGAACTATTATTGAAGTGTTCTATTCATATTTGTTGCAACATTATATATATGCTGTAACAGTGACTGATAACATTTTGGGATCGGTACATCAAAGGTCTTAGCCAAATATGAAACGGAAGTATTCAATCCAAAATTGTATGTCTGGGACTGATGCCCGGGGGGATCAGTCAAACATAATGCTGTACACATGCGTGACCAAATTATTTCCAGACACCCCCCAAACAAGTTGTTCTCTGTGTGCAAAACGACCCCCTAAACAAGTTTTTGCATGCTTCATTTACACATTTTGGCCCCTGAACATGATCCGTTTTCCTGTAGTTATTTCCCAGGCTTGCACACATCGCTTTCGTAACCAGGGATAACACTTTTCAGAAACGAGGAGGAAAAAGCTTGGGAATATACCTTAAATATGTTTGACCAGTCTTATAAAAAAAGCTTGGGGGAAAATATACCCTATATACGTTTGACCAGTCTTTCAAAACCACCCTCTTTGTCGAAAATCGGTGTTTTTGATACCTTAACGCGTGCACGCGCGGCCCGCGTCTAAAACTGAAGAAAAAAAACCACCCCTTTAAACATGTTTTTTTGGTCACGCATGTGTACAGCATTATGTTTGTCTGGCCCCCTCCCGGGGATTGATGGTAAAAAAAGGTTTGTGATAATGAAGTTTGTACATAAGACAAAGTTATCTGTGAGGATATATTTAAATAGGTCCCTATGTTTTCTGTGTTTTGGTATAACCAGGACTATTTGTAATCCGATTTCTTTTCATTTTGCTTGGCAGAGGAAACGGAAAATTCAAGACCTCACCAAAAGTTTGGAGGAGAGTGAAAAGAAGAGGATAGCTTTGGAGAAAAATGTTGCTAAAGCTACAATGGGCAAGGAACAATCAGTGAGTACTGAATGATTTCTTAAAAATCTTCAGTTAATATATAAAATCCGTAAATCAAATACACTTTCATGATTATGTGAATTTTTGGTTGTTTGAAAATACAATTTGAATGTGCAGCTGCCCCTTTGTATGTATGTGTCAATAGTATAAAACTTTGAGAATAAACAAACTTATATTTTAAAGATTCAAAACTTACCTGAAATCTTAAAGGTATTTGCTGACATTTACCACAGTTAAAAAATCTGAGCCACATGATTCCCCATGCTACCAGTGTCTTTTAGGAGGTCTAAAAATGAAGCCCTGAAAAAATTGTATTTCAAAATGATTATTTAGTGCTTTAAAAAAGTGAAAATCGTAACTTGACCAGATTCACTTGCCCATTTCCTCCCATAGACTTACTGTGTGTATGCCTAGGCTATTAAAACTTGCCCCGAGTTTTGGTTATTCATGCATAACTTGCCATTGGCAGTGTAACTTTCCAAACTTTTGTATTCTAGGGTGTTTATTTGTCCATTTGAACACTACTATGTAGCTCAGATATCAAAGTTCGACAATTTTTTAAATTGAAGCTCCACAATGTTAGCCTATCACTTTAAATTTCCATTTTTGTGTTGTTGTTATGTTTTATTCAATTTAGTTGTTTACCCATTCATTGTATTATTTTAAATTTATTTGTGCACATTTCTGTTTTGGGGTCTGAAAGTTTATGTCTATCATATTATTCCCTTCGCTATTGTAACAGGACAGTCGTACAGAGCTTCTGAGAAACATTGCAGAAAAAGAAAGTGAAGTCAGCCGGTTAGATGCCGAGTTGAAGAGATACAGAGAATGTGACCCGGAAGTACTTGAAGAGGTCAGACAGCAAACAGCAGTGGCAAAGGAAGCTGCTAATAGATGGACAGGTATATATTAATTTGAATCAATTTCCAGCAAACGGGCAAAAAATTCATTTTTGTAGTAATATTGTGTATGTAAATTGCATGTGAAAGCCTGAAAGCCTGTTACTATTAGTTTAAAGCCCAAGTTTAGGTTTGGTAAAAGGTAAAAATGACATTCTTTGCAATTATGTTTTTAGATACACCTATAATTATCTATTAATAGTACCCTGAAAATTGCTCGCTCAAAAACTTTCCCATTTTTGAGAAATTACTCAAAATGTAATATATTGGGGGGGGGGGGGGAGACCCCGAGATTTCTCATAGGTAATGTACATATCGCTAGATGCTTTCCTTTAAACATAATTTGTCAGTATAAACAATTTTCAGTAGGTATAAATGTTTTCTGATGTCTGAGCAGGGGTGACAATAGAATAATTTGTGACAGATTGACCAAAAATTTTGTCTGATTAACCAAATTGTACTTAGGCTTGAAAAATTTTTCAAGTTTTTTGGTGTAAGCATTAGGAGGCATTGTAACAAAATTTGGGGGCTTGTTCGGGCGTTAACCCGAGGAACCAATTACCTATACTACACTTTGCTTATTCTAAAAGCATCAGTAAACTTGATAACGATATCACTAAAGTACCCAATATTCAACTAAACACAGGAATAATGCCTGTAGAAATAAGTGCAAATACCCTCTCGGGTATACACTCAAACCCACAATTCCACATTGAAAAGAGGGAGGGGGACACCTCCTCCTACACCCTTTCCCCTTCGGTCACTTTGCTCCCTTTCACCTGGATTTCAGGAAATTTGGATATGCTCCCTTTGGCTTTGGCTAAGGAAGATATGTTCAAACTAAAAATGTGTTATTCTTACTAATGCATGTTGCTGTGAATATTTCATCATTTTTATGTTCATGTTATTTTTTCCCACATTTGCAGATAATGTATTTGCCATCAAGAGTTGGTGCAAGAGGAAGTTTTCCCTGGAGGAGAAATTGATCGACAAACAGTTTGGTATACCAGAGGACTTTGATTATTTGGACTGAAGCTCAGAGTTTTGGGGCACTAATAATACCTGAAGGAATGGACTTCTAGGAAATGACATCTCATAAACATTGTTCAGTTCACTGAATGAATTACTTCCGAATGAAATTAGAAGTATGTATCCGGTATTCCTGTTTGCTGCTAATCTCAGCATGATGATGGACCAAATTCAAGTTGTTTTTGGTTATTTCTGAAATGATAAATTTATCAGCACATTATATTGATTTCTTGCCCTGTCATGTAGTCATAAAATGAAAAGTCACAGTTACTTTTAATGTACAGTAGACTTTTGTTACAACAAAATCCTTGGGACCAGGAAGATTTCTTTCTAAACACTACACAAAAAGTAAGTTCCTCCTTGTTCAAAATACCATAACTTTTCATTGAAATAAGTTTTAGCAAAATAACTTGGCACGAACATTGCCACACTCCTTGACTAACCGCTGTGTGAAAAATGTTATTGATGTCTTTCGAGATAACCATTTGCAATATATAGTGTTGATCATTTGTAACAGTTCACTTGCCTCTATTTAGAATCGACACATCATGATTTATATCAGATCTAGATACTTACCTAAGTTGATAAAGTAAGTCTGCCGTCCCATATCTCTGGATCCCTGTTCTGTATTTTTGTATTGGTTTTTGCCAACCTGCTACCAAAGTAAATTTCGTTAACAAAGAAATATAAAATTGATGGGCCGCCAAGGACTCCCTTTAATAATCAGAGAGTGCACTGTATAGGGCTTCCCTGCCAGGTTCATATTCTGGATTTATATTATCAAGAATTCTGAAACAGATATTGATGTATAATAGACTCTACGTTTTAAAGAAGCGCGCAACAATACAAAATCTTGTCAAAGAACAAATTTAAGGTCCAAAACTGAAAAAGTTTTTCATCTGAATTCATTGTTCTTTTGCAACGCCTGATATACACAAAATGTTTGATATATAACACAACACAAAATAGAAGTTCCCCCGTTTTTTGAAATTCCATATATTTTTAAACGAATGGTTGAGCAGAATAATTTGCAGAGTTTTCTGGCCCTCATTGACTAACTTCGTGTAACAAATGTGATTGATCCGTCAAGTCATGCATGCACACCTTAGATAAAGTCAAAATGTTCAGCTTTTCAAGAAGCTCACAAAGGTCATTTTGAAGGGATCTTTGATGCAGATTTTGACAAATTCTGTTTTCTGTTGAATGATTAAGCGCTATTTATTAATCAAGCTATCCGTTTGAGACCCCCTATACAGATTTTTTTGGGCATTCTTTTCGCATATTTACGCTTCTAGGAGCTTCATTTAACAATTTTCCATCCATGCTCAATTTGAAACTTGTAAAAATCCATTAATTTATTGAAAAAACTGAAAATCCAATATTTTTCCAGCAAAGTGTATCTTTACACCGTTTGTAATGACATAAGAGGTTGTAAGCCATTCAGGGTTCATTGAGCCACGAACTAGTTATAAATAAATCAACAAATCCGAATTATATTTACGCTATTATTTTGGCATAAATAGATGACTGCCCTGTTGATTTTGAAAAAAAGTGACATTCTTGTCTCTTAATTCATCGCTCCCACCTCATGCATGAACTCGACGGATATTTTTTATTTTTTTATCTTA
>JZLH01S0307411.1:1961-12894 GCA_001188425.1 Eucidaris tribuloides
GTGGGGTGACCGCACACGAGCCATGATGGTAAACAAATACCCGAGTTTTCCAAATTTTGATGTTTTTCTGATTATTTGTAATATTAAAACAAGAATTAACTGGTGCGCTTTTACGAGAAGTAGTTCGTGTGTAGCGTTAGGTTATTTTCATATTATTAAAGTCTGAGTATATGAGGAATTATCAATTAGTTTCGCTCAGAATAACGATTTACGTATCCGCGCTCGGCGGGAACTGCCGACAGAAAACACATTATACATGTACAGTGCATAGGTGCCCGCGCTCGATGCACGGGCAGTACGAAGTGAAAGTGTTCGCCGCTGGGCAAATTGTAGCGTCTATCAGATGTCACTTAATCCCTATAAGAACAATAAGTCATCTAATAAGTGTAAACCACACTTTTGTATTTTTGTGAAAAATTTTTCATAGTTTTCATTTTGATTTCAATTTTTGACATGATTTTCAGCTAGGACTTGCACGCATAATCCCCACCCTGTCTTTTCAAACTTTGTCGTCTATAATATAGCTTTTACCCACACCTTGACACATAGTCATTGTACACCTGGTGCAAGAACACTTAGAGCGGCAACCACCTATTTGTGTTACCTTATAATGGCGTTATTATTTACCGTAATATTTGTATAATTATTATTATTATTCTTATTAGCCAGTAGTAATGTAGCTACATGTAGTAAAAGTCAGCTAAGTTAGTTCCTAGTGATTAGTCCCAGTCATCAGTAGTGTAGTACTGTAAGTATGTAGGTAGTATATTCTTCATCCAATGTTGTATGGTATTCTCGTTCATTATGTTATTCTTTTTATAATTATGTATCTATTAACTAGTTTTATTCATAAAGTATTTTATATTTACTTTACTATGCTTTTAATTCATATTATTTATTAGTAATTATCTTTTTCTATTTTCCATTATATTACTATATTTACATATGTCAATTCATCGTTATATCACAATTTTGTAAATAATAATTATGAAATGTTTTATAATAATAACTAATAATACATAATAATAATAATAATAATAATAATGATAAGTAATTATAGTAAATATTAATGAATAATGACAATACATAATAAAAAAAAAAACAACAATTAAATCATCTAACCGAGAATAATAAAAATATGTCTGTTATTATTTCAATTTTATTATATTTATTATTATTGTTTTTCATTAATTATTCATTATTATTATTATTATTATTTTATTATTATTATTATCATAACTATAACTATTTGATTATGCTAATAAGTAGTGTAAGACAGTAGTAACTAATCTAATATTAATAATGAATAGTAGCATTATACTATGACTCATACTATACTGCTTACTGACTACACTACCTACTTGTTACTCATTAAACAATAATAATATATAATTAATTAATAATAATAACATTAATAGCACTAATAATAAAATTGATATTGATAAAAGTTCATTTTTCATCTATACCATAATAATAATAATAATAATAATAATAATAATAATAATAAAACATTATCTATTATATAATTTTAATTTTATTATCATCATCATTATGTTATTACTATTATTATTATTATTATTATTGTTGTACGTGTTGTTACTATAAAAGACTTAACAAACATTATTATTAGTAAAATCAGTGATGAAATGATCGATGACGACGATGATGTAAATGATGGTACAATAATGAAGATAAAAAAGAGATAATGTATAATAATAATTAATGATGAATTTAGTAAGATACAGAATCAGTAAATAACAAATACGGGGGTATGAATAAAATCAGGTGTTAAAAAGATACATAATTACATACAAACTAGCAAATAAATGATGAATATAAATAATTGATGAAGAATGATACTACTACTACTACTATTACTCTACTACTACTACTTCCGACTACATGATACTCCTATATACTACTTCTACTACATGTATACTACATTACTACTGCATATATGTTATAACCAAATATCTGATAATAATAACGCTAATTTTATAAGGTACACAAATAGTTGCCCTTTAAAGTGTTTGGCACCTGAGTGACCAATGACTATGTGTCAACGGTGTGTCAAGGTGGTGGGTAAGACTAATATTTAACGACAAAGTTTGAAAGACCCCGGGTGGGATATTGCGTGTTGCAGTCCCTGTGAATAATCATGCAAAATTGAAAATTTTTAAAATGGAAACTTGTGTTTTTTTGCCAAATTACAAAATGTGTTTAACTTTTAAAATGGAACTTTGTTCTTATCAGCCATATGGATAGACCTTTAGCAATGTTGCAGCGGCGACACTTCCACTTTCGTCGCCGTGCTACGCACACCGACCTATCTGCATTGTAATGTAAATGTGTTTTCTGCGGCAGTCTCCCCCAGTCCGGTACGCTAAAACTCTTATTTCTGACGGAACTAATTGATAATTCCTCATATATCAGATTAATATAGAATATATAACTAGCAACAACTATATGCCTGTTAAAAGCACGGATCAGTTTAATTCTTGGTGTTTAATATTTGAAATTAATCAGAAAATCACTCAAAATCTTGGAAACTCGGCGTATTTTGTTTACCTATCAGCTGGCTCCGTGTGACGTCACCACCACAGCTGCCTAATGTAGAACTCAGCTACAGCCGCAAATTTCGAAACTTTCGGCGGCTGAAAGGAGCGTGGAGAGTTCCAGTGTAAAAAACATTATTCGCCGGCCGGCCGGTACTCAATCTTACGTTAGAATCTACGACGGTTGCAACGGCGCGTTAGTTCACGCTAGTAGGTTAGCTGTGCCTTGTCAAGCTTAGAGCATGACGTTAAATACAAGCATCACCGCCGCCTGCGGCTTCGCACGGGTCGTGGGACAGGTGATAGGCATGACGTTAGCATTACGTTTAATTGGCACATTGCTTCATATTCGTTGGTGTTGTCTGTGAATGGTGTAAGTACTGTTATTGTGTTAATTTGACAAAGTCGGGTGGTTATTATTATACTGACAAAAATACGTAAAACGTTAGTAACCATTTATTATGATCTACTTTGACTTGTAGTGTACGAATTCATAACATCATTGCCATTGGGCATGAATACGTTCGACTACAGATGTATAACGTTTAGTCATGGATAAGAAAGCAGGGCTGCATAGCAATATATTTATTGATGTCTAGAAATCTATAGTTGTAAAGTAAAAGACAAGTCAAAGTTGAATCATTACTACTGCACAAGGTTAGTAACGTTACTCGTTAATTATTTGCCTTGTTGTGGATTGGTGCAGTCTGAGTCTGTAGATCTGTCGATGTGTAATATGTGTCATGGAGTATTTTGGCCAAAGTGGTGTACTTACTCAAACTTGAAGTAAAAGACACCCGAGTGGTTCATTGAAAAGAAACAAGCGTGTTTGAACAAGGTCTTGTGCAAACCATGAATGGCCATTTGGTTTCAAAGTAACACATATCCCTATGGAAAATAGAATGAATAGGCGTACCAGCATAAAACCATTCAGTGTCTACGAGCATCGTGCCGAAGGAGATTAACCTTTCAATACTAGACCCACATATTTTGTGGATTGCCTTTTTATCTTGGGATGTGGCTGTATTTACACCCATTAATTGAATATGCTAAAGTAGAGGAAAAATATCAGCTATTCAATGAACAGCGGTGCTACAATGGTCATAATGAATATATTATGTTTGTTATGAATATTTAAGTACATTTAACTAGAATTCATTAACCTGTTATCAAATGGCAACGGGCGATTGTTGTTCTGATGAGCTTTGGGTTGTTCGCACTTTTGTTGGTGGGTGCATGTAAATTGAACTAATTGTCAGAAAACATATTGTATGGACGTGTTTTTCTTTTTGTATGTAATTTAAAGGAAATTTATTCAATCAAAAATTATTTAATGTTAAATTTCACAAGGAACATAAGATCTTATAAAAAATTTCCCAATAAATAATTAATTAATATACACTAATGTTTGACCATCACCCCCCCCCCCCTTTCCAATACCCCATTTACCCTTTATATATAATAGACTATTCCAGTATGTTTGCCGATTTGATGAGAAAGCCAATTTTTATAGCGATGTATTTTGCTCTGGACAGGGTAAAGCTCTAGTATTGAATGAGTTTATGGCATGTTGGTGGAATTGTTATACAGGAATTGACTTAGACAAGTCTATCTAACTAAACTTTCTTGTGATACAAAACAATTTAGCAGAGGGTGCTCTAAAGATAACCCGGGCTCTAACTAACCCGGGTTTATCTTGACCCGGCGTTTAAACTAATCTTGCTTCCGAGGAATACGGGGCAAAAGATGACAGCAATCCTTTTATTCAAGAAGGTCATTCGTCATTGGTAATTAGGCCTTTTATGATTGCTTAACGAGATTAGTTAATGAAAATTTGGTAGTACTTTCTGAGTAATTGGCTTTGTCGGTCGCGTTGTCGGACATCAAACGCTCTATCGGGCCTATATGCTTATACGTTTGTTGTTAAAATTTGCCGTCACTTGATAAACTCCGGAATAGTTCCGCAGAATCAACCTTGTCATAACAGAGCGAACCTAAGCATATGGTTTAACGGGTGGTTATGCGACCTTCCATACAAAGTGGTGGTAGCTACTACCGGGTAAAATTACTTTAAGATCATGTAGTGGTCTGTGGTAGCTAGTAGTAGTCGGCAGTAGAGTCTTCGTCGTGAGTAGTAGTAGTCATCCGTAGTGTCGTGCCCCGTACGTCTCCGTCTCCGTTAGTTAGAGTTAAGTTAGTAGCTAGAAGTAGTAGTCGGCAATCGTGAGTAGTCCTCATAGTGTAGTCCTGCCGTAGTTAGTAGTACGCATTAGTAGTACGTCGGTAGTCGTCGTAGTTAGTAGTAGTAGTAGTAGTCGGTAGTAGTTTTAGTCTAGTCGTGTTAGTCGTCAGTAGTAGTAGTAGTAGTCAGTCGGGTAGTAGTCGCTAAGCGTAGTAGTAAGTCGTAAGTAGTCGCTAGACAGTAAGCAGTAGTAATATTGGTAGTAGTAGTAGTAGTCGATAGTAGTATTAGTACAGAGTAGGTCCGCTGAGTTAGTCGTGACGTAGTCGTAATAGTGTAGTAGTGCCTAGTAGCTCTAGTGTAATGTAAGTAGTGCCAGGAGCTAGTAGTGTAGTAGTAGTAGTAGTGAGTAGGTCAGTAGTAGTGTTTCGTGGCGAGTAGTAGTAGCTAGAGTATAGTAGTAAGTAGTAGTAGCTAGTCAGTACTAGTCGTTCCATAGATAGTAGTAGTTAGTATAGTTATTCACATCAATTTTAAACTATATAGGAATATCAAGACTCAATTTTTTGAAATTTCTACAGCATTTAATTCGAATCAATTGTGTAGGCATATACTCTTTACTTACATGTGTATTTTCCCTTATAGTTGATTATCTTATCGACAACTGTCGTTTTTTCTTCCTTCATACTATAGTGGTTATATCGTACATTTAGCCTTTAAGTCTCGTTACTCACAAGGTATTGTGTACAGTCTTGCATTATGTAGCGCCAAATATACTGAGAGCAGGGTCGCAGGGCCCTGGGCAACTATTTTTTTCCCGGCGGTGGCAGGATACTATAATTTCGCGGACCCCAAAATATTTTTCGCGGCCAAAAGTTTTTTTCCGGGGCCAACATTCGCGGCCAATCAACAGCTGAAAAGTTCGCTCATGGGGGGGGGGCAGTGCGTGTCGGCGAGAAAATTTTCGTCGGCCCCAAAAAAATTTCGCGGCCAAAAAATTTTACACGGGCCCAACCCATTCGCGCGCCAATCAACCAGCTGGAAATGCTCTGCGGTCCAAATTTGAAGAAAAAATTTAGACCTTACCACGAGTTGCTGCGACCCGAAAATCTAGGGTGCTTCAGCACCCCCAGCACCCGCATGCAGTACCCACAGAGTGTATACGTGGTTTCTTACCCGGAGGTATGCGGATATTGTCGGCCTCATCTCGCTTCAGCAGACGGTCAGAGATCGGCCTCATCGGCGGGTCTTCCGTCTGCTGGGGTTTGCGCGAACGCGTGTGAGACCGGTGCCGAAAGATACCCCACCAAGGACCCGATCCCTGAGGCCGCGATGCACGAGGAGAGCCTATACCGGCCGGCGATGTCGCCACGACCGCTTGTTTTTCCCTGGCATCGGTGTACGCATCCGTAGGTCGGACTCAAACCAAACTCATTGCTGCTGTGAGGCTGGTACACTGACAGCTGAAAAACCAGAGGGGGAAAGAACACAAGTTGGCGGCTGGTCAGATGTTGTTGTTACTTGGTGTCGAAGTCCGCAAGGAATCAAGATGCTGATTGGCTTGAAGCCGACACGATCGACTCCTTGGCTACCGTATCGAGTAGCTGGAAAGTGCAACACCTTTCCCGCGAAAACCAGGGTTTGTATCGTCTGCGATACATTTCGCAAAAGGACACCGGACCGCAGAGGGCGTAGACGCGAGATTTTCCAGTCTGACCCAGTCGAATTAGCTTTTCTCTCCGCTCTTCGCATAAACTAAACGCTAATTGACAACTTATATAGGAGAACTGTTGACTGCGATGATATGATTCTTGTCACGTGGGTCGTCGGGACTCTTTTACATTCTTACTTTCGTATCGTTCATACTTCGACGCAAGGACCGTTCTGATTAGCTATGGTTGTGTTTGATCAATCCAGGGGCTGTTTCCAGGTCTTTATTTCCGTAATCACCTTAAGAGGAAGATCCAGGATTTCTCACTCAAATGGGGGTCGCGGTACAAAACAGGAGCAGGTTTCCAGGTTATATATGTTTTTTTTTTTTTTATATACAAAGTCCGTCCAGTGTAATAAGGTTAGCATAGTTCAACCCTTAATTACTAAATAGATCGGTTAAAGTCGATACAAATTATTAGCCATCCCGCCAGGGATACATTCCTTCAATTAGAGGGGGGTGGTGTGCCGCATCCAAACCCCCTCCCCCCCCCCCCAAAAAAAAAAAATAGTTAGAGTCAAATCAGTTCAAACAATGCATGTCAATCCACTATTTCGTAACGCTGCTGGGATATAAAAATGGCAAATATACATCGCATAATTTTAACAGCTCGGAAACCCGCCCTTTTAGCTATAATAAACATTTCTGTAGATTACTCAGGGTCGGGCGACCCAAGCCGCGTTAAGACACACCCCTTCTATTGTCACGACAGGTTTAACATTATTTTTCGATAATTACCAGCAATGCCATGAATACATATCTATGCTTAGGGCGGTAATGATGATTGAGAGCACTTGGAAAATCCATCAAGAACAACATTAGTAAAACAAATACCATTAACACTCAACGGAGTGTATATCTTGAATTTGTTGTACTCGATGGGACAAAGATAGAAACTCAACCCATACCAAAGCTGTACAAGAATTTCATGTCAGAGGTACAATACTGATTGGTAATCCATAATTTTGAATAAAGGAAGCGTAATTACGAAATGACCACAAAATTTTCACAGCAAAATCTTTTTGAATAGTTCTTACTTAGATTTGGTTCCTATTCCCCAATGAGGACTATTCCATTATGTATATTCAGACTATCTCCCTTTAAATTATTAAGTTAGAATCGAACTTGTAATGATCAGGCCGTTCGTTCGACTTGAGGTTCACGCGACCCTGAGTCAAAGCCTTAAGGTACTTCCAATTCCCCCCAAACATCCCGTACCTTCCGCAACGTGCTCCATGAAATCACAATGCTGCTCTATTCTCATATATTAGGTATTGACCGAGTAGGCGGGTAGCATCTATCGAGATAGACCCCCGCCCCCGGCACTCCATTTGACGTACAGGATGCATTGCCCCTTAGGAATTTCTTTTGTGGCTATCGTTTGTTATACATGTACTTAATTGACCTTGCCCCTTAAATCAACAACGGATTGTTCGCGACATGATGCACCACGCCACACACATTAATCTTTGATTGCCTTACAATAGAATTTGGCCCACCACAGCTTTCTAACACGCCCCTTGCCCCCCCCCCAAAAAAAAAACACCCAAAACACCACAAAGCTTTTGTAGGCGGTGCTGTGTGTGAACAGACATATGAATCAGTGAGACGCCAACCCCTACAACAATATCCGCCCAGGGTCTTGTGGCCGCCCTGCCCCCCCTCCCCCCACACACAACACATTACATTGAGCAACACACACACACCACACACACCACTCGACACAACACACACACACACACACACACCCACACACCACCCTACAGCAGCAACTACACTTCACACCACCACAACCGACACACACCAAACAGCACCACATAACACCAGCACCACACACACCACAACCACACAACACACACACACACCACAACACACACACAACAACACACACATCACACACACACACACACACACACATAGTATAACGCACTGCGAATATTCTTCCTGGCCGGGTCGTATTTCCTATTACACCGGCGCCGTGCGCGCGTACCAGGGCTGCCACTCAAAATTTTGATTTCCCCCTACGCCGCATGCGTATTTTCCCTTACGGACACCACTTTTCCCCTACGCCTACATAACCATAGATACGAACCTATGTTTTCTCCTACAAAATCGACTTTTCCCGGGACTTTTCCCTACGAAGGTATGGTTTTCCCTAAAAAATAACCTTAGAAATGCAAAATATTGATCACAATTTCTTCCTCGGCGATGGACAAAATGGGCGAATATAATCGGATTTCCTTGGAAAAATTACGAATATTTCTGAAAATTGTCAAAACCCCCTACATCCCCTACAAATCATCAAATCCCCCTACGTTTTCTCCTACGGAAGGCCATTTTCCCCGTAGGTATCCCCTACCCCTACGCATGGCCAAAATCCCCTACGGTAGGGGATTTCCCCTACGAGTGGCAGCCTGCATAGCGCGGGGCAGAGCTAGAGCGGGTCGATGTTTGGTGAGTCATGGGTTGTCGCAACGACCGATAGCCCAGCCACGCAGCTCACATGGCCCTGGGAAGCGGGGGTGCTGGGGGTGCTGAAGCCCCCCCAGAAATTTGTCAGGGGGTGCGCAGCACCCCCTGCAAAAAGACGTGTATGTCTATTTTTCTTCAAATTTGGCCGCAGAGCGACTTTTCAGCTGTTGATTTGGCCGCGAATTTGGCCGTGAAAATTTTGTTTGGCCGCGAGAAATTTTTTTGGCCGCGAAAATTTTCCGCCGATACCCCCCCCCACTGAGCGACTTTTCGGCTGTTGATTTGGCCGCGAATTTGGCCGTGGAAAATTTTTTTGGCAGCGAAAATTTTCCGCCGACACCCTCCCCCACCCACTGAGCGACTTTTGAGCTGTTGATTTGGCCGCGAATTTGGCCGTGAAAAAAATTTTTGGCCGCGAAAAAATTTTGGGGGCCGCGAAAATAGTATCTCTGCACCGCCGGTGAAAAAAATCGTTCCCAGGGCCCTGGCAGCGCAGGGGGATAACCAAACCCATTTTCAGCCGGCCCTAGACTTAGAAAACGTTTCCAATCCCGTAGGCTAATCGTTTCACTTAGGGGGCCCACTGTTATGTTACAAGGTGAACAGTGGCGGTTCTTTCTTTTTGCTATCTAAAATCTAAAATCTAAATCTAAAAAGACGTTTAGCGCGTTTCGCGCGCAAAACTGTACTTTATCATTTTTCGAAAATTAGAAAATTGCATAGGCCTATGTTTGCATATGTTTGTGCGCGAAGCGCGCAGACAGTAGTTTTGTAGTATTTTGCACTGCTTTTTAAACATAAGCCTAATTTGCAAGACAGACATAATAGGCCTACACATGCACAGACACAGGCACACACTCGCGCGCGCGCGCGCGCGCGCACACACACACACACACACACACACACACACACACGCGCGCGCGCACCGTGCGCACACGCACACGCACACACACACACACACACACACACACACACACACACACACACACACACACACACACACACACACACACACACACACACACACATTAGGTATTTTGATATGCCAAACGTGAATCCGCGTTTTGCTTTTACAAAACTACCCTAAATCCGAGTTCTTGTCTACACGCATGGAAACCCCGCAAACTCCAGTAGTGTCCCCAAAATTGCAATTTCACATAGAACTGAATGTTTCCAAAGTTCGAAACTCAGACAGGCACAGTAGAGGGAGGCAGGCAGAGATATAGGCCTACACAATGCGCAGACACAGACACAGGCACACTCGCGCGCGCGCGCGCGCGCACACACACACACACACACACACACACACACACACGCGCGCGCGCACCGTGCGCACACGCACACGCACACACACACACACACACACACACACACACACACACACACACACACACACACACGCACACACGTGCACCAGAATGCCATGAATACAAAACCTGTGTACGTCCACAACCCGGGGTCCACAACAACTTGAATATCAAACATGCCAAAACTGAAGCAATATTTATTTATACAGAACATTTTCTTGTGGTTCAGGTGCGTGGGGGCTTATTGGATCTGACTTATGTAATTTTAGCTTCAGGACCCTGCAATGGCGCCATACTTTCGCTTAGTTAAATTCACTTTGTTATTAATACAAGCACAAATACAAATAAACACACACACATAGGCACACACGAACAAACACACACACACACACATGCACACGCTCAAACACACTGGCACACACACACACACACACACACACACACACACACACACACACACACACACATACACACATACACAGACAGACACATCAGACACATACACCAACGCAAATACACCATACACACACATACACACCCACATACACACGCACATACACACATACACAAACGCATATACACGACATACACACACACACACACACACACACACACACACACACACACACACACACACACACACACACACACACACACACACACACACACACACACACACACACACACACACACACACACACACACA
>JZLH01S0307422.1:1691-17296 GCA_001188425.1 Eucidaris tribuloides
TTGTCAAACTCCTGTTTCCTGTTATTGTATACTCTGTAAATTTCACAGTGATTTGATTTTACACAACCTATGAGTATAAATCGCAGTCATAAAGGCAACAACACACAGATATAAATTCACTTGAGGACTAGTGAAAATCTGTGACGTCATCATATTCATCTTGGGGGGATGGTCTATTCATTTATCCACCCCACCCCACCCCCCTTGATGAATTAAATTCCCCCATGGATTTTTGCCAATGTACTTGAGAAATATAGAAAAGTTACTGCTGATTTATCAACTTCAGAAATTGTTTCATGTAAATTCATGAATTTATAATACCATAAATACATAGTACAATAGTTTTATTGTATTATCAAGCTGGCATTTCACACATTTTCACCAAACAAGTAAATTTGTCATGAAAAAGAAAAAGGCCTAGTTATCTGCCCAAAGTTTCTAGAATCTAATAAAACCAGCCTTCTCAATTCAATTGTTGACAACAATTTAGACTGAATAAACCATCAGCAAAGAACAGAAATGCCACATTTGCAGAATTTCCGGTTTTCCAGATTTTTTTTTCAAAAAGATAAAAATTTCCAGAAATTTCAGGATTTACTAATTTTTGCAAAAAGAGGAGAAGATCTTTAGTGTATATTTTAGAATTTTGTTAATTTTTTTGCAATTCCTTTTTATTGTGAAGGTATTGTAACAAAATTTAGGGACTTGTCCGGTAGCAATTAGCTCAAATATACTTTGTTTATTCCTTGGGATCGGTCAGCTCCACTCTCTCGCACGTGGATTTTAGGAAATTTGGAATGCTTACTGTGGTATCATCTGTATGTGATATGTAGATTTTACTTATGTACACGTAGATAACTGTCAGCTGTTGTCGGTAACACAGAATCACTATCAATCTGCATTGTTAAGAGGCTAAATCAGGCTATTGTCGATAAGACTATCGACAGAGGGCTTGCCAATAAGTATGTTGAAGTTGAGTCTGAGCTCAAGTCCAATTTTAGTCGACTCAACTTGGAGTCGAGTCCCAATGTAGCATGAATGACAAGGTTTCATTTAAATGTACACTCGGGCTCAGAACTTAAGGACTAGACTCCAACACTGTCCGTAACAGCACTTATCATCATCTTTGTTATCTATTTTGTTCATTAATCTTTTTTTAATTGCAGGCAAGTAAGGAAGCCCTGCTGTCCGTCAACGCGACAGGGCTATCGATGCTCTTCTCAGCCGGTACATTCCTCTACGTAGCCACAGTCCATGTTCTCCCCGAGATCGCGACGTCGCACCAGCAGACTGTAAATCCGTTGGACACAGAGGGCGGCATTGACATCAAACAGGGCTTCAGTTGTCTGGAACTGTTTGCGCTCGTGTCGGGCTGTCTGGCTCCGCTCGTTTTGGCGCTCGGTCACCATCATTGAATTGGAGTGGTGTCGATGAACGAGAAATAAGAAAGGATGGATGAATGGAATTTATTCTGCCAAGGCTTGGATTTATACCTTGTTGAGTGTGCTTTGAAAATGCAGTTCAGTTCTAAGACATGACCAAACAAAATTGTATATTACACCTTGGAAAGAATGAAATTAGTATGTAACAATGCAGGGTTTCTGGTGGATTATGATATGACATTCACGTTTGTGGTGTTGTTTCTATGAAACAGTCTGAATTGTTTTTGGCCAACAGTGGAATGGGCAAGCATTATCTATAGTCGTGTCTACCATTAATGTGTTTCTCATGATATTGGTAGGACTAAATGCAAAACTAAATTGGCTGACCCCGCTACATGGTGGACACTTGCGAAGCGGTTTTTCTGTCAGATGGTGAATATGGTCGTAAAGACTATTCGATTCCGTATAATCACAATTTTCAATATGTAATGTTGGCACATGAGATTGTCACAATCATGTTTTTCCTTGTATGATTACAGTGTCAAATTTGCTTTTTATCAGGGCTGATGATGTTGGTTGTGAAGTAGAAGGGTATTATTTTGTTTTGCTTGAAAAGCACAAAGGTATTAACTATATAGACTTGTAAATAAATCCCTTTGTACTTCTCAAGTAATACAGAGTTAACACCCTGTGTGTGATCAAGACAGAGAGAAGGTAAAGTGCACTGTTGCCCTCCCACAAAGTATGAGACAGGAACATGACCTTACTAAAAGTTGGAACTTGAATTTCTACCTTCTGTAGATGATGTCTATTTATTCCTTTTTATTTTCTTGAAACAAAAATCAAGGTAAAGCAAGTACAGATAAAACATGATGCACAAATTGTGTGTGTGTGTGTGTGTGTGTGTGTGTGTGTGTGTGTGTGTGTGTGTGTGTGTGTGTGTGTGTGTGTGTGTGTGTGTGTGTGTGTGTGTGTGTGTGTGTGTGTGTGTGTGTGTGTGTGTGTGTGTGTGTGTGTGTGTGTGTGTGTGTATGTGTATGTGTATGTGTATGTGTGTGTGTGTGTATGTGTGTGTGTGTGTACATGCATAGTGACATGTGTATATATATCTACCTAAATTTTGCACACAACATATTTATATTTGTGTGTATTTAGAGATCATGCACATGAACAAAAATTTAGGACAAATTACACTCAGCGGAAGCCAAGTCAAAATATAAATCTGCATGGTTACAATGAATTGACTCGGAGTACAATGTTATACAAAATTGGACAGTTCCTTATTTCACACTGCCTAGCTTTATCATTGAGACCTTTTTAAGATTTAGCTAGTTCATAGTTAGTAGATGGAACAAATAACCCCATAATATTATACATTTTTGAAGAGTGGTAAGATTTTAGTGAGGCATCTGAGGCATTCTTAAATTAATGGGCTGTATTAATTGCTTTTGGTATGTTCTGTTGAGAAGAAAACCTGTACCTGTACAAATGCATCTTGTGCATATATGATTTATTTCATAGCTTCCATGTTGAACTGTCCAGTTTTTCAAAATGTCTTCTTCACACAAGATTCATACCGCTAACGTTTGTCCCATACATGTGCACATTGCAGTTACAAACCAGCTTATGAGGAATATTCCTGTTGGTGATAAAAATGTTTCAAATGCACTGCTTCTTTGCAAAGTTTTGTTGTTGCCTCTTTTGTTTATTTTAGTTGTCAGAATTAGGAGCAGCTAAAGTGTTCCAAAGATTAAATGACACATATTCAAAATTTACATTTACATTTACAAGATTGTTTAACAAGGCTGAAAGATTTTGTCTTCAATTGGTTTGGTTGAAGAGAAAAGAGCATATTATTTCAACATTGAATAACCATTATAGAAATTAAACACCTAGAAAGTTACATTGTGAAATTTATCTGTAACAGGGAATTCTGATAGTACTCTTTTTAGCATGTAGGATGCATAACTTGACCATGTAACTATCACTGCAGAAACCTTGAACATTCTACTTGATGCTAAAATCATTTGACTTATTCCAAAGTTCTAATCCTGTTTTTTTTTCCATCAAATTTTACTTTATTGTGTTGTGGACATTATGTTACACTTTGAACTGTTCACGAGAAAATTATGGAATTCCTCCTCATTGATTTTTTTAATGTAGTACTATTACAGAGACTCCAACCCCAAACACCTCTTAAGCGGGAGATTCTCCCGCCGAGACCCCCTAGCAAACGGGAGACTCTGACTTAATGTGCGCGTAGCCCACATCACCAGCGGAAAGCATGAAATTCCTTGCGGCCGGAGGCCATTTTTAGGGTTTTAGAAGCTCTCTGTTGCTGTCTTAGGCTTATTTTTTAACATATGACAACACTAAATGGGGTCAAATCCACTGATTCAGATTCATTTCTTTTCAAAAAGGTGGTTGGGCGGGAGAAAAAAGGATAAACACATCTAGGGCGGGAGAAATTCAAACTCAAGCGGGAGGGCAGGAGATTTTGTGAAAATGGACTCAAAGCGGGAGATCTCCCGCCGAAAACGGGAGAGTTGGAGTCTCTGCTATTAAGGTGTTATTATTTCAAGCGTTGGTGCATGTACTATTTGCTGTACAGTGGGAGTCACAAAAAATAAAACTCAGTTCAATCCCTAAATCTCTCGAAATTGAGAAAAGATATAAAACTGATCTCATGGAATAATAGTATAATATTGATTTCATGTGATACATTGGTCATTCATATTTGGTCATGGGTGACTCCCTAGTCATCAATTATGTAAAATATGTAAAATGGCTTTTGTCAAATTTGGTGTAGTTTATGCTGCAATAGCCAGAGCTTCCAAAACAAAGCAACAGTTCATCCCTGCACACTGCAGCCACTAAATCTAGACAAAAGCAATTTTGACATGTTTGACAGAATTGATAGCTGAACAGTCAGCCAGGACTGGATAGGAATGATCTATATACTACACGAAAGTGAAATAATCAGGCCATTTTTCCATGATAATGATTTCCTTTTTTTTTTCAATTTTGAGAGATATTAGATTGACTCTGAACCATTAACAACCATTAATTCAACCCTTTTAGTATGATCATAAAACTCCACAGACGTTGCCTGTCATGTATATGGAGACATTGGATGTAATGTCAGTTGTGTAATTGTAAAATGTACATTTTAGATAAGTTCATTTTGGCATTCCTTTGCGATCTGATCAAATTAAAGGCAACAAAACAAAGTCATATGAAAGACATTGTTTAATGCTGTGCACTTTCAATTTTAAAAATTGGAAAACTTTAATACTGATGCTGTACAATGTTGTTCAAATGATGAATAAATTAACAGCCAAGAAGACAAAAAGTTTTGAAAATTAGGCTGTCACTTCCAAAGTATCCATGAATGAATGAATGACACCTTGCTTTATGCTATTGGTAGCTGCTACATAGATTTCACTGTAGTCAAAAGGGGAATGAGTGTATGTAGCCAGACTCCCATATCAAGTGAGGGGATGAAGCCCCTTTATCCCTTATGGTGGACATAATTAACTCTGACACACCTATGTGGCCTGAAAAATAAGAGGTGAAAGTCCCCTGGGTGGCTGGGGAGGCTTAATTCCACAATGAATGGGAAGGATTCCAGATCTGCATCAGTCATCCATTTTTGCTTCAGTGATCTCAATGCAGCAACTACAAAGCAATCATGGCATAACAAAATCGCTTGGCTGGAGAAAGTCCCTGGATTGGACAGGATTAGTCGGGGTCAGTTGAAGCATATAAAGACACTATTTAACATTGCGGAGCTTCAATTTGAAAAAGAAATCACAAACTGTGATATTTGTGCTACATAGTAGTGCTTGAATGAACAAATAAACATCCTAGAATACAGAATTTTAGAAAGTTATAATGCTGCCACTGGCAAGATTGCATGTATGAACATCACAAGTGACAAAATGCATCCACTGTATGGTAAACTCTAGCATGGCTGTCGTTTTTTTTTGGTCGGGGGGGGGGGGGTTGGACATGGCAAAAGTGGGTGGTCATAGGTTTGCACTCTTTTACAGTACATGTATTAAGTGATCATTTTGAAGTACAATCTTTGCAAGACTTTATTTTTAGACCTTATGAGAGATATGTAAAGCATGGTGAATTATTTAGCTCAGATATTTTCAACTGTGGTCATTGTAAAATTATGCCATTTAAATCTACATACAGTAGATGTGTAGATTGCCCAAACAGATTAATTTTTTCTTGTATTATAAAATTAATTAATAGCGGGTAGCCTTGAATGCAAACAGAAAAGTTAAAGGAATGATCAGTGAAAGTTTTAGAAAACTCAGACAAATAGGAATGAAGGTGTGATTCTTTTATTCCATAGATCATTGTGACCATTCATTTGTTTTGAACATAAAATATCACATATTTTTCATTTTCTTTTGCATGTTTCTCAGGGTTATAGCTACAGCGGTCGGCACCGGTCGGTAGTAGCCAGCACAAACTGAAGCCGACCACCACTGAGCTGAATTTATTAGTCCTCCGACCGGCACAGAAAAGCTTTAAAATGACCGTAAAATGTTTTAAATCTCTACATAAATTGTGTATTTTGAGCTGTAAACATCATTACATTTCAGCCGAAGATGTATTTTGTAAAATAAATGCTTCCAAATGTTTTTTTCTATGTGGAAACCCAGGAGCGCTACGCTCGCTTTGCTTGCTTCGCTTGCATAACTCCTTCCTACAGCCGGCACAGAATTCTTTCTAGCTATAACCCTGATGTTTCTTTCCGAACACACTTGTTTTACAAAGGAAAACATGAATAAAGATTAAATAGAATGACCATACATACAGTCCAGACATGAACAAATGTTTCCTTGGAGAAAATTTCAGTGACATTTTGTGTTTATAACAAATGGAGATAACTTGTTCAAAACAAAGTATTGCCAATATGTAAATGATCATTATTTGTAAGCAGCAACAACTTAATTGATATTTATCAGATTTTTCTCAAACTTTCACTAATGTGTTTGTTTCCCTGATTTTTCTGCTTGTATTCAAAGCAACTAACTACCATCCTGAAATTCAACTTTAACTTATACCAGTGTAGATACACTGTATAAGTGAAGTGTGGTTCTTATCATGTTCTGTTTGTATGAAAATTTTATTTTATTTTTGTGGGGTGTTAAACTGTTAAGAACCTCTATTTGCACTTTTGTGGCATTAGTTTTATTGTTGCATACAATCACATTGCGATCATGAGTTTTGCACCCTGAGCATTGTTGTGTACAAAATGTGCAATACTAGCATCATATGTATATTTTTATTAGTGTTACAGTAGTTGCCTGCTCTTTATGTTTACTGGTCACATAACATAATAATCATTTTGAGTTATCAAATGTTGTTATGCAATTGAGGCACACATTTCAGTTTATATAACTACATATGACAATCACCACAAAGTATGCACTTACATTTTCTAAATGATCGTTAATGAACTAATTTTATGTTTTTGACACTTATATTTTTTTCCTTTCCTTTAGATGATATTGAAAGTCCGTGAATATTTAAACCTAAATGACTGTACTTGTTTGTTATTAACTTACATTGTTTAACCACACTTCGCACTAACAACTAGGTATACCCAAAATCAAATACAAGTGGCCAATCAATACAAATTGTGTAAACATCGAGATATTTAAATAATGGCTGAATGTCGTTTCATAAATAAAATTGGAATAACACTTTAGAATCAAACATCAAGAATTTCATATGTCCATTCAAGAATTATTTATATTTAATGAATTTAAGGGTATTTTTGTAATGTGGGGGAAAAGTCCAGCATTATTAATATATATTTTTATGTAATATAAAATCTAACATCAATGTCATATATTTTGATTTCATTTGAAAATAAACTTTTTTCATTTGTGAAAAATTACCATTTAAATTTTGGTCGGAAAAAAAAAGAAATTTGGTATACATACTTTGTGAAGAAATGTGTTTTCATTATGAAGGTCTAGGTTATTCTACAGAAGGCTCATTTATTTTCAAACCATGTTTTTCATAATTTTGCATTGATTAATGTTGCTATAGCTGTCTATCACTGCACACTGTAGCAAGGATTTCTCAAGTTTTTGTTTGTTTCATAGTGCAATCCATGTTGTTGGACATGCACTTTTGTGTGCAAAAATAATGCAACAAGGCAACCTAGGATTTCTGCAGTTTACCTCAAAATACATCAGATTACCTTTTAAACCCTGTAAAATTATGTAATTTTCCAATGAAATTTCACTTCAATGTAACTGTTTTGTGGTAGCCATTAGATGATTACTGTCAAGTGGTAAATAACCCTGTTTTATGGGAAATAATGGGATTTTAAAGAAAAGGTCATCTGATGTATTCTGAAATATGCACACCACTGAACTCAAGTGAGAAAACAGGGATTCATTGTTGATTGTGGTTTGTGAGCACCATTTCGCAATGACTATGTAGCATACTGTTGCACTGTGGGGAAACAAAACTCCACCATGCCATCTGAATAACTATCAAATCACTCATCAAGTGCTTCACTAATAATTTTACTGTAGTTTTCTACGTTAAATGCTACATGGATCACCGTAGAGGGAATCAACATGCTTGGAATTGAGAAAGTAAAACAATACAGGGTACTGTAATAAGAATTTGCAGTTTTTTTTTTAAATTTCCTGGACACAGTTTAGAAGAAAAAGAGTCAGATATTTATGATTGGTCTGTTATATGCATGTTCCAGAATAAACACATACATTTATGATCTCAATTTATTCATAGTATAGATTTAACTAGATAAATTATCACAATTCAATTGTGACTACAGTGTACTCTCGCTATAAAGAAAGTCCTTGGGACCCATGAAATTTCTTGTTTATAACGAAATTTCTTTATATCAGGATTGCAAAAACAATAAAATACAAAGGAAATCCAAAATATGGAACTAGAAACGTTACTTCTTCATAATGAAATTTTGTTATATCAGTGTTCTGTATATTGAGAATGCACTTTATTTTGTTTTCTGGCTATGTACCAATTTTATTTTTTTAGTATTTTTTTTGGGGGGGGGAGTGGTTGGTTCTTGTGTCGGCATATTTATACTTGCATTTGAATTAAAATACTGTACAAATAATCTACTGTAACCTTGACAAACAAATGTAATTGCCTCTTGTGATATGAAGGCATAAGTGTTTCGGTTATCAGTTAATGGTGTAGTTCGGTAGAACAACCAGAACTGCTATTTTGGAATGTATTGTAAACATACAGGGAGATGAAAACAGAAAAAAAATATCATATTCACCACCACCTGTAATATTCAGTCATGTCGCATGGTATTACATACGTGAATGATCTTCCATGAAACAAATGTAAATGTATTTAATTTGTAAATGATAATTAATATTTACAAGTGTAGCACCTCATGAGCAGAAAGGATATTTAATAAAAAAAAATTATGTAAAAAAAAGTATTTCAATATTGTTTTTTTATTTAGAAACTGGTAGTAGTTTAACCTAAAACCTCCATTCCTCCGCGATACGGAAAACGGAGAAAAATCACGGAAATGGGAAATGTAACGCGGAAAATGGGAAATCATGAAATGCTGAAGTAATAACCCTAATATTGGTAGTAAATTATAAAATAAGCAAATATTAAAATGTCCAAAATCTTATTTTAGATAAATAGTACCATTACCAAGCATTAGCGTAACTTTAATCACCCTAGCAAACCCCTCTCTGCCGACCGTCTTTATCACTACCTCGACTGTAGCTGCTTCATTTATCCCGATTTTCATGCATGGTATTAGGTAATAATACGCCATTTTTAGTAACGCGGAAAATCATGGAAAATTTAAAAAACAGAATTTTGATTGTGTAAAATGGAAAAATGGAGGCCTTAGTTTAACCCTTTGGAGACAATTTGATTTTAATGTAACACACATTCTCCATAGACCCCAGCCAATGATATCTTGTTCTTAGTCTCCGATGGGTGGATTGAACATACTGTATTACTCATGAAAGGCCACACACTCAAAACACATGGAAATACCCATATACAATGCGAGTCACACACACACACACACAAAATATACACCTGAAACCCAGATTCAAATCTCTCAAAATAGAACAATGATATCATAAATCTGATAGCATGGAATGATAGACTTATCGTTTTCTTCAGTAAACTGGTATATTGGTCATTCATATTCAGTCACAGTTGATTGCTCAGCAATTTGGTAAAACATTTCAAAATTGCTTACTTTTGCCCAAGTTTTGAGTTGGCAGTATGCATGCATGGCTGGTTGCTTTCTTGTTGATGCTCTGGTAAATGTTGTCATACAACAGCACTAACTACTCAAACTTTGATAGAACAATTTTGATGTTTTACATTAGAAAAATCTGTGGGTGTTAATCATTAATACAGGCTGTTGTGGTAACATGTTCCATATTTAGCTGGCCCGTGGGTAAAAACTATACTGACAGCAGTCAACAGCATCTTTAGATAGTAATAAGTTAATAGAAGATAACCACACACAAGTGGACTCCTATATTCAACTATTTTGTGTGATATTACAAGGAGTACAAATTACACTTGCCCAGGAAATGGGGGGGGGGGGGGGCTGTATGTCTCACTCAGGCCTGCACATCATCCTTGTACATGAAAACTTGTAAAGTGTATTTTTCTTCCACACCAGGTGCAGAACAAGTCAAGGGTGTCCAAAACAGAAAAAAAATGGAGAATGGGTATCAAATTCGCTCGTGATAAGGCGATATGCAGAAAGGGTAGGAAATTTGATATCCCCAATCAGGTGCAGATGGTCAAACAGGATTTTAAAATCTTGTGGAAATCTCAGGGTGGCTATACCATCATAAGTAAAAGTTTAAGACCACAAAATTATTTTCCATGAAACCATGTAGAAAAAAACTCAAAACTATTGTTTCTTGAAGATGTTGAAGGACAAGTTGGGTTCAATGTCATAGCTCAAAAGGACACAATATAGTGCTTATACAATATAAACCAACATCAGTCCCCTTGGAAGGCAGATAACAGATTTTTGTGCAAAAATTTGAAGAATCTTCCATAGTAATTTATAAGGCCTTTGCACCGTATGGTCATCACATTACTGCACAAGGTTTGTCAAGTTCTTTTCAGAGTTCAAAGTAAATCTGCCTTTAAAAGTATTGATGCTGGTGGGAGTAATTTCCCTTGCCCTTTGAGCAATGAATAATAAATATACACTTAACCTCTTCAAGAAGCAATAGTTTTTAGATTTTGTTTTGTACATGGTTTAATGGGAAATGTTCTTGTGGTCTTAAACTTTTGCTCATGATGTTACTATAAAAAAGAAGCAGTTCTTGGATTGGGTGTAAACTACCATGCAAGATATGAAAATCGTTCAAAATCCTGTTAAAGGTCTAAAAATTGGAGGTGTCAGGTGTCCCTGCACTCTGAACATAGGGTACCAAACTACTTAACGTCAATCCCTGCTTTGCAAAATCCCCCCCCCCCAAAGCTTGTCTTTTTTTTAAAAAATTGTAAACACAAAACATACACACACATACCACAATAGCAGTAATTTTTTTAGTGTCACAATTTTCTAACACATCCCAGTACTCCTGTTAATAGTTTTCCATGGACTGTGCTTTTGTACTCAAACAATTAGATTAACTCCTGCATAGACAAAAACACATACATTCAGAGGGTATCATTTTCCATGAGGCTTCAGCATTTATTTCATTTACAAATATAAACTTCTCCACAAATTTAGCAAATCTGTACACCAAAGAACATCCAGTGAAAAATAGAATTCTGCATAATACACAGGTCAAGACACCAACCATATACTTCAGCAACAAACCAATATATTTGAGCTTTCGTAAATGCGGATATACACACATACATGAGCACACAATAGATTTGGCAGAAAAGAAAATTGGACAGTATCTGTTTTTGGTTATATCAAATGGGAAGTAAGGCTTAGCATCATTTTAGAATTTGTTCAAATTTATGACTACTTCTTGTGTATAAAGAAAGATGATACACAATGTACTAAATACATCTGTTCTATGTTTGATTGCATAATAGTCCAAGTTGTTCCTTTGCCAAACCCTTGGAAGAGATTAATGTGGTCATTACAGATAACATTTGTCCTTCAAGAAACTGAATTATATTACAAAAGTAGCATACATGTATCATAGAAATTTATCTCATCCTCATTAAGGTCACAGCATTATACCAATCACAGGGGAACCTCGTTATAACGAGGACCTAAGAAACATGACAATTACCTTGCTATATCAGGTTCCTCACTATATCAGGGTCCACAAACAAAGAAGCATAAAGAGTTGGGTCCTGAACAATCACCTTGTAATAAGAGGGTTTTGTTATATTTAACCTCTTTATAACGGTTTTCTACTGTACCAATGGAATTAAGTTCCCTGATTGAAGCTAATAACAATCGTCACTAGAAAAATGTAAAAAAAACCTTCATAACTGTCAATCAAATATGATGATGATATCAACTATGATACTGGTCTACACGATAGTAACTACAATACTTTTGTTCAAAGTTTTATGTTTTTTTTTCTTCTGATTTTACAGTTAGTGGTCGTATGCAACACAATTTTAATGTTTACCCCCAAATCTTGTACATTGCTTCTGTGCAAGAACACACAACCACCAAAGATGTAAGTTTATGGAAAAGAACTGCCACACATGGAGCTCATGACTATGACTTGCATTTCCATAGTTCATTCTGTCGAAGGTCCATTATTTAATTATGGTTTATCATTCTACACAATCAAAACCTTGGAATCCTTGGAAAAATGAAGTTTGGGAACAGTGCGACTACATCACATATCATTTTTTTTTATATTAATAATCCCAAGTTTCAGCAAATCTGAGTATTCAAAATTGGAGAACTTTAAGAAGACCCTTTTGGAATAATGACCATTCAGAACACTGATCATCATCAGAGCTTGCAAAGCAATAAAGTTTTGTGATGAATATGTTATATTTATGTATTTTGTATTGGATCTTGAATAAAGAGAAAAACTTGTTGAAAAAAAATAAACCATACAGATATAATCTTATCTAACTACACATGCATATTAAGATGATCTACAATTCATAATTCACTTGTGTACAAGTTTTTTCCTCAAATAGATCGCTTCAACTTGAAGTAACTCATGAATCAAATCAATACTTTTCCTCATTTATTAGCATGATTTAACATATTAACAAATGTCTTACAAGCATATAGCTGACTTTTGTTTGAATGACTGATAAAACTGGACGGATTGCACTTAGATTACTGAGAAATAATGCATAGGATTGAAACTGTAAGCTAGCACCGTTACACACGCACAATAAGTTTTGACCAGTGAACACTGTACCTACGGATAATTCTATTATACAAGTAATTCAAACTATACTATACAAATCACAATATCACATTTTAATATATGCTGCCTAGGAAATATCAAATAATCACAATATTTTCCTAATTTTCAAAAGTGTTTTTCAATATAACTATACAATATTTATAACATCAATATAATACAAACATAAACATACAGTACAATATAAAACTGAGGTTTCCCTTGAGTCTTCTACTCTTCTTTGATCAAAATAACACCGTCCAGCAATTTATCATTTATAGATATTTGTCAAAATTCTACTAATTTATACTACTGTAAAATGAAGTATCAAAATTTACTGGAATGACATGTACTGGAATGTTTTCTCATTTATTCTTTGTATTTGTACTGTGGTATTCTCCTTTTTACAGCCTGTTTTATAATTCCTAATCCAAATTTGTTTACCATGTAATGATTATTTAGACTATCATATGCATATAGTACTTTCCATTTTTGCACATATACTTATATTCAGCTGACTTGTTAAACACCTTCAGAAGACAATGTCTTTCATCATAAACATCATTCCTGATTAAAAACCAATTCAACATTTTCTCTGCTCTGATTATGTAATTTTGTGTTAGAAAAAAAATATCAGTGATACACCAAGTTTCTTTTGTGAAATTTTCAATCATATTATCCTTCCATCAGTTGTGACCATGACCTATTAAAGATGGGTCAGGATTTGCATGCCAGAAAATGGCAAAATGAATGAAATCAGCTCAAATCATTCACAATGTGAAGATTAGTATAAATAAACACCTGTCATAGAACCTTTGGGTAGAATACATAGTTTTGGTGAAAATCTGGACGGTTAAACTTCAAAATTTGCAAAGTGACGGGCACATTCCGTCAGTTCCAAAATTGTCTAATCGGCTGCTAGCCGAAGCTCACGCAGAGATCACCGCTTGACCATATTTACATACGTAGTCACACACACTGGCTGCTACACTATGCATATGTACACATAACTGTGTTCTGCAATTTGAGCAAAGTTTAAACTCACGGAAAGAACAATATTCTGGTAGCATATCGTTATTAGTTTTTCTCATAAAACAACAAGTTTGTAACGTATGGATCTCAAACTTTCCCTGTACCATTTTTAAGTACTTAACTATTGTTTGGTAATGATGATAAAGGGAATGATGGAGTTGCAAATCCTTTTACCTACCTTTAAAGCCTACCATATTGGAGACATACTCATTTGTTACAGATCAATATTCACAACTTTATGCCTTCTTACACAATCATATTTTAATATAATTTGCCAAAACCCACAATATTTTCATAACAAAAGCTACTACTATCACAAACCACACATTGGGTATTTTACATAGAGTTTGTTTAGTGCATAGACATGTGTACACCTAGAGCAGGACAGGAATGATAAGATAAAATGATACGAATATAAAATATATAGTATGCAAAAAAATGTTTTAACAAATTACACATTTCTGATCTATATGAACACATTTGTTTAATCATTAAATCCATGTCATCATTGCACCACACTAGTTACACTCCTGTTTTTATTATTCAGCAAGTACTTGCATCCAAGGAATGAGTATCAGCATAGATAACACATTGTCATGTTTTTGTAGCTGCATGCTCGAGGATTAAGAAAAAGATCCACATATTTTCAATAGTTACAATATTGTGTTCATACAAATCTCACAGATTCTAACATGTGATTCTAGTAAAATATTGAATATGTTCAAATGGCTGATTACCGGTACTACTGTCTTCATATATCATGTCATGACCAAACTGGAAGCAGGTCATTCATTTCACTTACGTATAATTCCCTTGCATCATTCAATATATTTAATCTGTGACTGCATTTACTTCTATGTTTTGTGAGCTATAAAATGGAAGTCCTAATAACTATCTTTGGTAAATTAATCTTAATTTGGTGCCTGGATTACACACGACATCTGCGAGATTACGCTAGCTGCTGGAATTAATTGAAATAAGGAAGAAATGCACTATGGAGAGACAATAATGTGGATCAAAAATGTCATTTCTTAAAATATCATAATTGGCGGAAGATTGCTTGCATTTATTCAATTTAGAATGTCAATTCATATTGCAATGATATCCAGGTCTCACTACTCCTCCTTTGATCACAATAGCAATTAATTTGTTCTTCATTTTCATTTATAGTATACACATAAGTGCATCAAATGCCATCATGTATGGAAGTTCTTAATACTGTATATAACAAACTAATGACAACACATAGTAAACATTTTATTTGGACATGTAGGCTGACTTCATGCAAGTGTACTGTGTAATCTAAACAGAGGTACACCAGAGAAATTGATGTTCACAAGTGCAAATTCACTAAGCATGGCACTGTTAACAGATTGTCTTCCTCATTTTCTTGACTGTCTCCAGTTTTGCATGGACATAATAACTTAAATTCATAACCATAATACATGTATGTGGGATCCACAATGACATAAAGAAAACATTTTCATCATTGCTATGGTAACTCATCATTATTTTCTCTGCTTACATGAATGCTTCAAGTGATACCTTACTCAACTACAGACTGAATTCTAATTCCCAACAGCTATGTGTGTTCAACATAAAATGACCTTTAACAAATACTATGGTAACCCGAGTATACAGGGGGTGATTTGAAATTTGGTGTTGGGGAACAAATAAATTGCTAACTGACGTCCAAGTCCTGAGCTCATTTTAAGTCATAATAGTAAGTGCACACGCTTTCAATTACCAATATATCGATACAAACCATGATACTTGAATAACATATGATGTTCAGCATTAA
>JZLH01S0307422.1:21808-37492 GCA_001188425.1 Eucidaris tribuloides
GGAGGGGGGGTACAAATTGATCATGGAAAAAAGGTACGGGTCTATGTTTGTTGGTGCGTTTATGTGTGTGTGTGTGCTCTTACATAGACTTATCCTTGGGGTACAGAGAAAAATAAAGCTCAACAGATGGCTTTATTCCAATAAACTTATGGGGTACATGCAGTCAACAAAGGAAATTCGACGGGGTACACAGAACAATTGGAGAGAACAAAGTTGTATTCCACAGATCAATGTGTAAGTTTGTGTGTGTGTTTGTGTATGCACACATGTATGTATGTGAGTGCATGTCTGTGTTTGTATGTGTTTGTGCATGTGTGTGACATTAAATTTCATATAACTGATCAGTAAGTGCACTCAATTGCAAAAAAAAAAAATAAAAAATTAAGACAACATGCAGAAATGGATTTTCATACATTTCTGACTTTCCATGCATCAGTACAGTCACGGTCATGTTCACACTTTGACTGGTTTGTCTGGCATTGTTTCCGGAATCATGTTCACACTTTTCATTATTAGTGTTAAGCAATGTTACATGTATTAACAAACATCACACTTTATAAAATGCAAAAGAAATTTTGAATTATTCATAAAATTATTTGTTGCTACTAAGTTTGCACATTCCACGAAAGTGTATAGCTGCATGACATACAAACTATTATCATGAGGGTGTTCACATTGCTGTTAACTATGCAAATTTAAGGGTTAAAAAAAAGTAAGTCAGTGAAATTAAGTTTGCAAGCAAATTTACACTTGGTAACTTCTGCTGTACAAAAGAAGAAAAAAAAATGATATAACAGCACACTATGGATGATCGTGTTAAGATTTTATTGCTATGACATAATTGTAGTACAGTCCAACTACTTTTAACCAGCTACATTGGGACCAATACTAATCCCGATATTTGATTTGGTCAGATATGCAATTAATACACAAACACAAAATTTCCATGAAGTTCAGAATGATAAATGCTAGTAAAGAATTGAATTTTTTCATTGTTACGATTACTCGTAACAACGAGTTGAGCTCTGTTGCATAAAATGGAAATAAAATAACTTAGAATAGAACAAAACATTTTTACTGCTTTGTGTTATTTTGGGGTTGAATAACATGAAAAACAGAGAACATACATGCACAAAGCATGACTGGCATAACAAATGGCATTTTGATAATTGATGGCGCGTTATATGGAGGGTTGGACTGTACTATTAATTGTGTGTAGTCAGCCATTGTATCAAAGCCACATGGTGCTAGGCCAAGCCAAACCGAAATGCTTAGGATTAATTGTTGGCTCGGTCGGAAGACGCCAACAAAGTTGGCTGAGCCAGCCTTGAATACGATCACTGACATGAGTGGTATTGGAACTGATGTGAGATCACTAGATCGGTAAATCTGTGTTAGAGTTGGTGCTCTTACCGGAGGTGTTTCAAACTTATTTTTTTTCGCTAACCGTCTGCGTACTGTGTTGAATCTCCTACTCGGGCCATTCCTTTTGTGTGTTATGGCATAAGCTAATGGAAAGCCAAAAACCCATGAAAAATTAGGATATACGGAACTATGGCAACTAATCAATCAGTTGTACAGCAACAAGATGAATAGGATGGAAACGGAGACTTCGCAAACAGAAATACATGCTGTAGGAAAAAGCAAAGACTAAATATATGAGCATAATATTCATCAGCCCTTTTCAAAAACAAAGAAATACAAAAATCAGCCAGAAAGAGAAGAATGATGAGTATTTATATACGAGCTTTGAGAAAATCAACTAGAAATAGGAACAAAATATTAAAGAATCTATCTTGAAATTGAATTTCTGAATGAAAACTATGACTTCATATGATACCTCTTTAGACAGACCAAGCTTCCTTCACATTCTGTAAGGATTTTAATGTAATGAGCAGCTATAAATAACTCTTACACATCAACTTGTACTAATATGATACCTATGACTTAACATCTTATAAAGGTACCCTAAAGAAAAAACAGCATGTGATTACTAAAAAACAGATAATACAATTTTGTCAGAGGTTTGCGTCCTTCACTTTGATTTACAAAAATGAATAAGATCATTAATCCAATAATGTTATGTGGCACTATTCTGAGCTAAGCCACTAAAATAAAGAAAATGATAACTTACCAAAAATTTAAAAAAAAAAAAATATATTTACATGGTGTATGAACTCATATCATAGGTGAAACATTAAATTAGCTTCGATTAATCACAAGAATTACTACTTCCTTTAACTGGAGCAAATTTACTATAAATATTAAGATGCGACTACAAAAAGTGATTAAATTTAAGTTGCATTGGTATCATGAAATGAATGCCTTTAGCCCCCTTTGAGGGGCAGGCACAAAAAAACAGGCATCTCAATCATGAAACATGTGACATAGGCTTTGGTGATTAATTGCTCTGGTGTCAAATGTTAATACTCCAACCCTGACCCTAGGCCTAACCCTACACCTTTACCACAAAGACCTAATCCTTACCCTAAACCGAACCAAATATCCAATGATAACCCTACTCTCTCTGTCTCTTGCCTTTGAAACCACCATTGCCACAATTGTTGTTAGACAACAGACAACATATCTGCCTTAACACATTTAGCAAAGGCAGATCCATCTTTTTATCTAATAACAACACTGTCTATTATTGAGATTTGATACACGGGATTTGGACTGAATAATATCTGGCTTCCTAGCTGCAAAAATATACAAGAACCTAATTTTCCCCCAAAAAATTGATATACAAAGTTTTGTCACCCCATCAACAATATGCCAACTGTGTCATATCCCGTCATGCGGACACACCCACCTTCCACTGCAAACCGTCGCTGATGGAAAACGTGATTCCTGTCCCACCAGTACGATTCTGAGGTGCCGTATTGACGGCGGGAAGCTTGAACTCCGTCTTGGGGTCCTCCATTTTCTGAAAGAGTTCTAGGCGGCGTTTGGCGATCCTCTCCACTTTAGACACTGAGGAAGAAATAATGCAATATTTATATAATATTGGATGCACTTGAGTGGTATATCGTAGATATTGCATTCAGAAAGCATGTATATAGCACAAGTCAAAGACAAGTGCAATATTAATGCTGATGAATGCAATATATACGATATACCACGAAAGAAATTCAATATTACTATTATTATACATGCAAATTTGAGGAAACATGCAAGCATCCACTGTAATTTTTGCAATTTTATTGATAAATACATGTAAAGCTCTGTATAATAGGCATTTCACACTCACATACTTCATCCCACTCTTCTTGCGCACTTCATCACGCACTTTATTGCATATTCCATTGCACATTTCATCGCATAAAGTAATGCGCACTGTTGTTACGCGCTCACACTAACGCACACAGAGACCGCACAAAATATGATATAATACTGCACGGCAAGTTAGCACAGTAGCCTATGGGGAATTTGATATTGCATTAAATATGCCCATTATTGCACATGAAAATGAAGGGGACAAAAATATACTTTTTTAGAGCGCCACTAAAAACTCTTACATGTATAATAACATAATTTATTTAGCACCTTTTGTTGTAGATGTTGCGAACAGGCTGTAATGAGAAACTGGTATATCAAATTCACTTTTTTCACTGATATCTTTATATAGTGTAATTAAAAATGACATACCAAACTACCAATATTTCAGGGACATTTTTAATATCATCTTTCACTGTTGGTATTCCAATTAACAAGAAAAAAAATACCACATATCGATTTCAGTGTTCAAAATTAAGAAATCATAATGAATGTAAATATCAGTTTATGAATAACAAAAAATGGTACATCAAAAATACAGTGTTTTTTTATGTGTCAAAACTGTGTCAAAGATATATATTGTTACATCCTACTGTTAGTAAACATGCAGTTGAACCACAAAAAAATTATAAAGCAATAAAAACTGGTATTTCTAAACCATCAAACTATGGCTTAAATGTCTTACATTTATTATGATTATTTAGATGAAAGTGAAGAAATATATGCAAGTCCATTTTAATTCAGAGTGGCGATGATATGCCTGTGTATCTTATCTAGGGCAACTGAAGTAATTTAACCATCGTCCTACTCACATGAGAGCCCATTTTAATTCAGAGTGGGGATGATATGCGTGCATTTCTTGTCTAGGGCAACAAAAGTAATTTAACCATCGTGCTACTCACAGGAGAGTCCATCGTCAGGCAAAGCCGGCCCCTTGTAGCGTCTGGTGAACGCGGCCCAGTAAGGTAGCATCTCCTTGAAGACCGTGTACTGGGCGTCGTCAAAGAAGTTGGGATGGTAGGGGTCCTTGCCCAGGTCCTTCAGAAACTTGTCTGCGTTCTTCATGATCCTGCTGGCCGCATCCGTGGAAATGTCAATCTGACGGTGAGTGACATCATCGAATTGAATTAACATTTCAGTACAAAATTTTATCATTGACACTGTATGTCGGTGTATCATATTACCGGACACTTTTCATTTGGATGCAGAATTCACACAATAAACTTGATTAATTTTCTTGGAAATCATATTTTTCAAATTCATTTAAATGTCTATATTAATATTTCAACAAAAAGAAAGAAAGTCACCTAATTAATCTGATGAAATAGGCGGTTGAACTAACCCCTAAAATGTTCTTAATTTTGTGGCACTGAAAATCGATTTGTATTGCTGGACACCGTGTTATGTCTATCGCAAAACACAAAAGTCACAGCAGCAGCAAATACATGGAAAACCAATAGCAAATTGACATTGTCAAAATGTGCTTGACAGCCATTTATTTTCCACGGGTATTAGAAAAATTTAATTATTTCATGAAAAAGGCATGTATTTGCCATAGATGTGTAACTTTTCTAAGATTACGATGGATCATAGATTTCTTAATCACCCCACTTGACTCGCACATTCGAGGCGTGTAGTCATGTGCATAGAACGCATGTCCAGTACTACAACATTTTCCTAGAAAATGTTGTAGTAAAAAGTTATAGCTAGTTGAAGGCATCATGTCAGTTTGATTTTCCACCATTGTGCCCTCTTTAAAATTAATTCAGCTCACGGGGGTTCATGACCCAGCGCACAAAGAGTTAAATAGCTGATTTTCAGTAGATGTAGAAAATGTCATACTCTGCATTACAAACATGAAACTCATCTTCACCTCAATCAATTAAGTCAAATACTTTTTATGACCACTTCAGAGTCATTCGATATCACAAAAATATATTTCATACTCCATCATTATCTTACCAGTACTCTTGAATTTGTGAGTTCTGAGTCTATGAAGCAGTCCAGGATGACTTCTACCTTGCGTTTTAGCAGGAAAAGATCGGCGTGAGAATTACAGGCCTCCTGTAAGTTGGAGAAGGAAGCAACATATTTGAATTTGTTTGGTTTTTACTTTTCATTTTCATTAAATGAAAATAGTCCAATACCAACATACTTTAGCAGGATTTCAGCTCTTGAATTGGGAACATCTATATTAACCCATATCTGGCGACCTACAGGAAAATCCATAGTACTGTTAAATACTGCTATCGCCGAGCTACAGGAAATCCCATAGAATCTGTCATACATATAACTTTAATTTTAAAAACTTTACTGACAAATGATGAAGGCGGAATTGATGGAGTCTGTTAAAATTACAAATTATAATCTATACTCTACACTGATACCTAAGTAGCCAATTCTAATTCATACATTTAGTAAAATAATGCTTGCATGTATGAAAGGCTGGATGAATGTCTGTTTTACGGCCTGGCATATAGAGAGTTTACACAGTAAAATGCCATCGGCATATATGGGTTAAAATTAAAGACTGTTTCCTGTCAAGATACAAATGAAAGACATCTTTTTATTAGATTACTTTACACTCACTGACGTTGGAGCGATGAGCATATTGGATGACTTGGATATTTTATGATGCCTCCTTTTCTTTTATTTTCGTTTTCTTGGGGGGGGGGTGGTTGTCCTCTGGGGGATTGTCCTCAGTGGGAGTAATCCTCTGGGGGATTGTCCTCAGTGGGAGTAATCCTCTGGGGGATTGTCCTCAGTGGGAGTAATCCTCTGGGGGATTGTCCTCAGTGGGAGTAATCCTCTGGGGGAGCTGTCCTTCAGGGGAGTTGTCCTGATACTAGGGGTGGCAAAATTTGATCTGAACCTCATTCGATTATCGTGGAAAGAACATCGTCGATAACACGATTTATCGCCAGAGTTGAAAAACAGATTTGTGATGAAGAAGATAAAATCTATTTCAGGCTGAACTTGCAGCCCTGTAGGGCTGTTATCAAAATGTAGTCAAAACAATGTTGCTTTCTGTAGACCCTCTTGTAACTAGATCAGGAGATTCATGGTGCTGATTGTTTACATTTTTGGTGGGCAGTGTGTTGATAGAGTTGTTATGATTGTTGATAGTTATACTAAATGCTCTACCGCTTTCAATACCACAAGTTTGAAAGCTGAAGAGAATGGAGGTGTCTTTTCTGTCCCCCACCTCCCTGTCTACAGACAGTAGCACTCGTGTGCAGAGTATGCATTCATAGCTAGGGATTTTTTGGTCCCTCCCACTGCAGTGCATGCATTTACCCCATTAGGTTTTCATAATCAATGGTATTTTTGGCCATATCGTGCCTCTGGCAATATTTTGAAATAATCATGAGATCATTATCGTGTAGACGATATTTTTTCAACATCGTGTAATTTTGATATTATCTAAACATCGGCCAGCCCTACCTGATACCTCCTAGTTCAAAGAATTGCATCTGTGGTAGATTCAAGTTATCAAATCTGTGATATGATGAGCCTATTCATCTAGGGGGAGGGTCTATTCATTCATCTCCCCCCACCCCCTCGATAACTTGGATTCCCTCGTGGATTTTCGCAAACGGTGCTTTCTTACCTTAAACCTCTGTGCTTCCAGGTAGAAGACGAGATCTTTGTCCAGATACTGTGAGGCGCCATCCTTGTCACAATACTCCATGAGGTAACGATGGAAGTACATCAGTTTGTGGGACGGCACCCCGCGGGCCGACCTGAGCAACGCATTCTGGAACTCACTCTTGTCTTGACCCGTCGGCATCTGTTGACCAGATTGCTGTCAGAAAAAAAGAAGAAGGAATGATTACCTTAAAAATTATATAAATGTGACCATTTCTAGAAAAACCAGGCACTAAGAAGCAGATATCAAAATTCAGATGATTGAAGTATTAGATAGAGCTCTTTGCAAGCTACATTTTTATTCATAATTCACAAAAATTGAACAATTACAAGGAAAGCTAAGACAATTTCCATTTGTTATTTTATGTAGTGTTCAACAGATATTTTGTTCCTACAAAGCCAGTTTCTATGAAATGTTAATTTGGTGACAAATGCCAGGTTTTGCTAAATTGGGTCACAAATATTTGGTTTATGCTGTTTATTCTTCAACTCCTCATATATGTTACTCAGACACAGGAAGGTATTGACGGAAAAATCAGCGTTGACAAAAAAATATAAATAACAGATTAATTTAAGCAAAGTCATTAATTACATAGGCATACATGTACTTCCTTGGTATGAAAAATATAATCATCAGTAGGCAAACAACAGAAGCAAATTAGCACACAAGCACAAAAGCTGTTTGAAACCTGTTAACAAAATGGGTAACTTTCACATAAGAATTATGGTAACACAACAACAACAAAACAAAATCTTATTTGGAGAAATACATGTAGATGAAAACTGACACCACAATTGTAAGACATTCTGTTAAAGGTTAAACAATGCAGGAGTAACAAAATTAAAAGGATAATTGGAAACTTTTGTGAACAGTGTCATATAATTATTGGATTATAATAAAGAAATGATTTCAAATGATTGAAAGGTATGTTAATTTTAAAGTACACAGTAAATATCTAGTAAAGATGATAGCGACAAAGAATTGACATCTTATACATTACACCATAGAATGTACAATTATTGTTAAGCAAACAAACCAATAAAACACAAGTAGGATTTAGTTATTAGTCGACAGTTTGAAGGGAAATAAAGATTCAGAATTTTCTTCACACAAGATTGGTTAACAGGTGAAGGCCACTTTACTGATCCTTTACAAAACATACATAAGTTACGACCATCAATGAATACTGATCAGATGTACATTACAGTTGTTCAATTCATTTAGAGAATCACTCTCATTAGCAGGGGTGGATTAGTCATGGAAAACACCAGAAGTTTATCATTACTTGGATTAAATACGAGCAAAACCTGATAATCTCAGTCTGCAAATCCCTAACACTCACTTTTTTTAAGTACAACTTGTTGGCATTATTTGGTAACATGACCTAAATAGCTAGGTCTGTAACGTGACTAATCCTATCGCAAAGTAATAGCAAATTTGACGTTTTATAAAAATATTCACCACACAGCATTCATGATGGACCTGTCAATAACTTTTGTATTCAAATTAGTATCTAGCCTAAAGGTAATGGTTTTAAATGAAGAAAGAAGTTTTGCTAGTTAAATATTGACTTCCCCAAACTGTACTGCCCCCCCCCCTCCCCATGACAAAAGGGCATAACTGACATTTTGGTGTTTTGGAGATATTGAGCCAAATGTATTTTGTTCAACACATAAAGCCCTATTCAGTGTCATTTTAACAAGCAGATTATGAGACAAAGGGACACTTCTAATTAATATTTTTTGCATGTTAAACATGATGTACTGAGTCCCCTACACTATATAACTCAATTTTGAAAAAAAATGTCAATTATGCCCTTTTGTCAGTGGGGGGGGGGGGGCAGTGTACTGTAGTTAATAAAGAAAGATGTATAGTATGTTGCACAATATGAAACAATGCCACATACAGCATCTGAACATATTTTGTTAACAAACATAAAGCAAAAGATTAGTAACATTAGAATACATGCAAGTAATAGCAGAAATAGCAAAAATACTTCTACTGTTTGCAAGTCAGGTTTTTGTTATATTTGAAGAAGAGCTCAATGGAATTGAAATATTATACACACGTACAAAAAAATGCAAATAAACACTCAAGTTTGATATAAGCAGCAATAGTTTACCGAGCTTTAACACAGTGTAATACACAATGAACATCAGGTTACAGAAATAATTTAGTTACCCAGCAAAACTTACAAGTTAACTGTTTAAGAAGAGGTACATGTTTTCTTAGGTACGTGGCAAACAGCATGTATCCCAGTAATAGTTTACAAAGCTTAAACACAGCACAACACACAATGAAAATCGAGTTACAGAAACACTGTCATCATCCAGCAATACATAAAAGTAAATCGTTTTAAAAGAAAAGTAGCGGTTAGACAACACTTTGATTTTGTTAGGTGCACAGCAAAACAGCGAGTATCCCAGTAGTAGTTTACATAAGCAGTATACAAAGCTTTAACACAGTACAACACACAACAAACATCAAAGTTACAAAAACACTTTCATCACATAGCAATACATATAAGTAATTGTTTTAGAAGAAAAGTAGCTGTTAGACGACACTTTGATTTTGTTAGGCGCAGAGCAAAACACTGTTTCCCAGTAATAGTTTATATAAGCAGTTATAGTTTACAAATCTTTGACACAGTGCAACACATAACGAACATCAAGTTACAGAAACATTTTTGTCACCAGGCAATACACACATGTACAGCATTTGGAAGAAAAGTAGTGGTTAGATGACAGTTTGATTTTGTTAGATACATGGCAAAAACAGCATGTATCCCAGTAATAGTTTATATAAGCAGTTAGTGTAATAGTTAACAAAGCTTTGACACAGTACAATACACAACTAACATCAAGTTACAGAAACACTTTCTTCACCACGCAACGCAAATGTTTGAAAGAAAAGTAGCGGTTAGACGACACTTTGACTTTGTTAGATGCACGGCAAAACAGCGTGTATCCCAGGATGCATCATTCTTACCGGTCCTTTTCCTCTTCTCCGACGTTTGTACGCCAGCACCATACTCTGGGTGCTTTCCGTCCGTCCCGTGTTAGCTGTGCCTTCGGCCCGTTCTCCAATCATGGCTTGCTCTTCCATCGAGTCCATGTGAGTCTGAAGAATTTAATTCCGCTCACTTCATTTACTCCCCATTTCATAGTTTCATTTCTAGTCGTCATTATTATTGATTTGTGTGCATACATTTTAAACATTTTATTTCACAACTGTTCAATCACTGCAAATGAAAATATGCTTGTCTAAAATGTTTACAGATATGTTTGTGTATGAATTCATGATCTCTTAAAATAACGGAAACCACATCAAGTTCAAAATCTTAATTCTAACATAATTGGTCAATCAAATCTGTTCACCATGCAATACAATAAATAATATCACAAGGTCTAATACACCATATGTAGAAGTTGCATGATTCAATTAATAGGCATAAAAATATCAATCACTAATTTAATTATATCTTTAATGAAATTGTATAAAGCTATCAAAAAGTATTTGTAAGGTAACTACATCACCCATTTTAAGAAAATTGTGATTTGTTTATTTCAATCCCGCAATAAATGAATTAATCACTCTTTCATGAAATTATTCTCAAATTCATTTTCATATGACATCTTATTCTTGTATCACAATAACTCCAAAAATTTACAGACATAAAAAAAGAGATGATAACGTTTATAACTTCTATTCTATACTTATTTGAAATTTTAAGATTCTTTAGTCTGACATTCTTAAGAAGGGACGGTGTTTGGCAGAAAAATATTCAATATATCATAATCACAATGTCACATGAAAATAAATTTCAATGTATAACAAGAGCCCCGGGGGGCACGACGCTCACCTGTGGTCTCGCAAACTCTCTATAGTCCCCATATAAAAACATCAGTTACATATAGTTTTGGCCCTTGGAACCTGATATCTATAGGTACCAAACATAGCCAATGAACCAGTTGGAAAACTGTTGCATCCTTGCATATAGCTGATTTTGCAGTTAAATTAAATTTAACATCGTTTTAATTAAAAAGAAGGCACGCCCTAGATTCTTAGCATTTGACCCTTGACTACTTATGTGACCTTGACCCCAATTTAACATTGAGGTCACTATACATGTAAATCTACCGATTCAAGTTATCACAAATGGGCAATACCAACCAAAGAAGAAACTTGCAGGTATATTTATCATTTGATTCATTTGACCTTTGACCTCATATGTGATCCTTTGACACACAAATAACATTGATGGTCCTGTTACGACCTACCACCCAAGTTTTGTTACATAATGGACTTGCGGTTAGAAAGTTATCTAGTTTGGGCCCTTATGGGCCCTGCCCCTGGGCCCCCAGGGGGCCTGGTGACCATTCCAAGAACCCTCTATCCCTCCCCTGAGAGATCATTCCCAGCCAAGTTTGTATGTTAATCCAATTGATGTGAATGCTGAGATTATTCCATAGGGCCCTACCCCAAAACTTTATGCCCCCTTAGGGGCCAAATGGGCGCACCCTGGTGCATTGTATGAGGCAACGATGAATTCAGCACATATAGAGGTATCTACACACAAAGTGGCTAACTATACTATTTCTGGATCTAGAGAAGAAGATGTTTGAAAACTACCTACTTTTGGCCCTTTAGGGCCCTGCCCCTGGCCCCTAGGGGGCCAGGTGTACTATTGAGGACCCTTGAATCCCCACCCCTAAGGATCATTCCTGCCAAGTTTGGGCCAAATCCAATCATGCATTTTGAAGAAGAAGCTGAAAATGTGTAAAATTTACGCACAATGCACGACGAACGACGAATGACGCACGACGGACGACGGACGAAAAGCGATCGCAATAGCTCACTTGAGCCTTTGGCTCAGGTGAGCTAAAAAGAATAGTGGCAAAAATAACAAATCAAAAGTTTGATTACTTACCGCCCAAAAATTGCTGAATGCTTCTTCGATCTGAGGTATGACTGACCTCTGTGCAAGATCAATGGTCTTTGATGTCACACGTTCACCTTCATTGTTTAACCGACCCATGACATCTCGGCTCAAATTTATGGACCTAAAATGGAAAGGAAAATGCATGGGTAATCTGAAATTTGCTCTATTGACAGTTGAAGAGTAAATACAGTCAAACCTGTCTAAGCAGCCATCTCTCTGTAGCAGCCAACCTACCAATAGTGGCCACTAAAATGATACCTACACGTATGGAGACCAATTACAGTCAAACCTGTATTAACAACCACCTTTCTATAACAACCAACCTGATGAAAATGGCCACTAGAATAATTCCCTAAAGAAAAATTATGTATTTAAAACCTGTCTATTAAAGCCACATTTTTTTTCATTTCCCTTGAGTGGCCACTATACACAAATGTGGCTGTACAGTATGTTCACAGACAATGAGGGTGTAAGAGGTAATTGGGTTTGGAGTGAGAATAGGGTTAGGGGCAGGGCTAGGGGGCAGGATAGGGGTAGAGTAGGGTTAGGACTAGTGTTGGCGTTATGGCACATATATGCATGAGAGGGAACAATTTTTGGCAGAACAAATATTGTAGAACCTCATGCATGATCACCCTGAAACATTCAATTTATTGTAGTAGGCTGAAAACAGCTCATCCAGTCACAACAGTCAAAATAAATAACATATTTTATGAGATAGTTACTTTACTATTAACTGTTGCTGAGCTTCATGCATATGAAAATTAATATTCCATGAATATTCCATTAATATTCCCAGCAAAGTTGTACTTTGTTTCTGAGAAACATTCGAAGTATTTGAAGTTTGATATAATTAGCTGGCTATACAGGTCTCATTTGAAATGTATAACTTTGTCTACAATTTATCTTCACAAAAATATGTGACAAAAATTAAAGGAAATTGCACTTTTTAAACGCAAATAAAAGACAAATGCTGTCAATATAGTGTTTGTTTTGATCCATCCCAGCAACCTAAATATTAATATTTGTACCAGTTGATTTATACCAATTTAATGTCCACATTGTTAATGGTTATTGCCCCAGAATTACTTACTCAACCAAGGCATCAAAAAGGTAACTGATTAACACACACAAAAAAAAGAACAAGCAAATACAAATTTTGTTCAACACCTCAATGTTAACCTTTGCTGTACACAACACCAGAAGTGTTCTGCCTCAACTCGAGCATCTTGTCATACGTTCCTAGCATTGAAACCTTAGTCAAATTTAACAAAGGACCCAAGGCATTTTTGCGACATTTCACCTACATTTACTGGCACCAGCTGTTAAAAATTGGCCTTTCCCTTACATACTTCAGCCTTTAGGCAGTATTTTTACATTTTTTTAATGTCCTCCTACGCAACTTAATAGCAAAACATGGAGGTACAGGTCTCATAAACTGTGAGTTAACCTCAAGCGAACTTTCATGAAAACATCATCCACACTTTTAGTATGCAGCATTACAGAGAACAATAGTGTTAAGAAACCTTTTGCCTACTTATCCAGAAAAATGTGAATAAAGGTCGCACATCTGTCAACCTACTGGCCAACAAACTTTTCATCGTACGAATAGGTCGACACACTTCTAAAGGGTGTGTAAATATAGTCAGCAGGTGCTACTTATCTTACAATCAATCACAAGATAAAAATGGTGGCGATAACATTTTACTGTTGCTAGGGGATGGTGATAGTGGAATCACACGGATGATTCTATTTGTATTTCGGGAAACAGAATTGATATGTTTAATATTATATAAAATTTGAATAAATAAATGTATATAATATACATTTATTTGTACCATTTTCTAACCAAAAATTGTATTACAAAATTCATTACTAAATATATAATTATTTTACCCAAAAAGACTGAATATGTTTTTATTCAATTATGAAAATAGTTCCTCTATGGCATCTTCCACGGGAACAGACACTGAAAAATCAAATGGTTATGGACTGTGCAGACTATTCCATTTACATCACGGGGGAAACTAACATCAGTATAATATGTAACTAATTTAAATCAAAACATAGAGTTTGCCAAAAATATTTCAATATATCCATAGAATACGTAAAATACTAGCAGTACCTGTGTTTGTGATATTTGCGTATAGAGTAAACTGGAATGTATGTTCAAATAAGAAAATACCCCTATGGTTAATAGTGAAAAAAAAAAAATTACTGTAGTGGGAACAGTATAAAATGATAAGCGAAAAACAAACACCGCCAAATTCCAAATAGCAAAACAAAAGAGCTACTACCAGCTGGCTCACGGGATATGTTTGTACATTAACCCATTGACTTCTGAACCCTAATTACTGAATAGTTCCCAATTTGAAAATGGAATTTGATAATTACTACACGATTGAAAAATCAATGAGTTTGTAACCAATTATTGTTATTGTATTTGGTAACTGGTATTATTGAATACTTGAATGACAGGAATGCATTGACCTTATGCATATGGTATGTTGCTTTTTTAAAGGTTAACCCTAATACCACCGGGGGGGGGGGGGGGGGGGGGGGGGGGGGGGCCATAATGGCCCCTCAACAAATTTCGTGATATGCCGCCGTGCTAAATTTTTGACCGCGCTGTTCACTGGCTCTTTACTTTCAAGTCTCGCACATCATTTAAGACCATTTTCGAAAAAATCGGACATATCGTTACGACGCTGCGCGACTTTTCGTACATGCATGCAACTCCAAAATTGCTCAAAAACATGATTTTGTGTACAAAATCAATGCAAATTGTGTTTTCAGACAAAAATCATAAAACGTATGATTATTTTTACTTTTACTGGCTGAAATGGATTAAGTTTATGCTGTTTATGATCACAAAAGTGTCCCCGACAAAGTTCATCAAAAAAATAATAAAAAACAAAAGGTTGAAAAAACAGAGAAATACATAAGAAATTCACAAAACAATAAAATACATAGGAAATTAATTCTGATTCGGCAAATTTTTTTGGAGATAATTGTTAGAAATTTCAAAATGAATATTTTCACCAAAAATTAGCATTCTACTAGCTATTGTAAGCGAGATATAGGTGAAAATATAATTTCATACACTTATTTGCATAATTAATTACTTAAAAAATATAAACAATCAATTTTTTTGAAAATTTTACTATACAGTCTTGTAGTTTACATCCGGCTCTATGCGCATGCAAATTTTCGCGGCGATCGCTGCGATCTGCGGCCGAGATCTTGGAGGGGCCCGGTGATGACAAGACCGAAGATAGCCCGGATCTTTTAGGGTTAAAGGTACATGACGTAATTAGGGGTAGTCCTCAACTATTACAGAATCAAGTAAACTGTGCAAGGGTTCTACTGTGAAAATCTTGCAGTCAAAAGTTGACTTATAAAAGTACTACCATTAGAATGCCTTGTGACAGATAAATTTGTTGTATAGCTTTCTATGGGATTAATCTCTCTTGGGGCTCGAGAGAAATTCAGTCCTAGTATGTTCATGCTTGATTCTCCTCAAGTAAAAAAAAAATCAAAACAAATCCTTCCAGCTACGAGATACACTCCAGCTGGTGTATAGGCTGGTATATTTGTCAATCATTTTGATTTTAGAAGCATTTTTTTTATTTTAACAAATCATGTCACTGCCCTTTAAAGCCCAAGTTTAGTTTGGGGGATTTTTTTTTATTTGAAAGCTTTATGCCCAAAGGTCACATTACACTAATAACAGATTCTGAATATCTTTCTTTTTTAAAAAATTAATTAATGAAAAATCTCGGGGGGACCCCCGAGATTTCGGGGTACCCCCAAGATT
>JZLH01S0307422.1:38237-54363 GCA_001188425.1 Eucidaris tribuloides
GTCTTAAAAAATTCTGACAGGAAAATTATGTTTGTTTATGCTTGGAATTAAAGCCCAAGTTAAGTTTTGGGGATTTTTGTTACTTGAAAGCTTTATGCCCCAAAGTCATAACCCTGCAATAATAGATTCTGAATGTCTTTAGGTTTTTTTTTATTTAGCTAATGAAAAATCTCGAGGGGACTCCCGAGATTTTCGACTATATTTTACATTATATCATCCAAAGGGTTAAAAAGGTTATATGAGTTTTACCTCATCTGAAAGAGCAGAGTCTGCTCTTTCAGATGAGGTATAACACATGTAACCTTAAAGCCTTTTTAACCCTTTGGATGTTATAATGTAAAATATAATCAAAAATCTCGGGGGTCCCCCCCACCCCCCCCCCCTACCCCCCCCCCCCCCGAGATTTTTCATTAATTTAAAAAAAAAAAAAAAAGATATTCAGAATCTGCTATTGGTTTGATATGACCTTTGGGCATAAAGCTTTCAAATAAAAAAAATCCCCAAAACTTAACTTGGGCTTTAACCCTCCAGGGTTTTAGGCACAGGTATACATATAATCAATGCAATGGATTTCAAACACTGTGTTTCATGTGAAGGGATAATGGGTATAGGTACTGCACAGGTATAAGTATAAGTTATTGTTGTAACTATTTGGTCACACGGGAGACTGAAGTACCCAAAAGCACAGCAACACTTTTTGGTCTATATGGCAGGTTATTTAGATCAGATTAGCAGATTTTTGTTAATGTTGGCTACTACTTGTCACTACACGGAAGCAATGTGTCACTTTCATCATATATTGTCCCTGGGCTGATAAAACCTTGTATCTCAAATTTTGGTGAAAATAACTTACGTTGATAAATGTGAAGTTTAAGGCATAATTAACCTTTTATATCTTTAATCATTACAACAAAATCAAATTTCAGTAGCAATAGGCTTGACACAAACACAACACTGATATTAACTGCAAAATTCAAGTTAAAGGCAGAGCGTCTCTTTTGCATGCCTAAAAATAATCTTTGTGTAAATACACTGGCATATAGAAGAAAATACCACCTCAGGATCTTCAGCAAGATATAGGAGCTAGAAACTGAGTTTTGGTGGAATTATAGTGACCTTTAAACTCTGATTTGAATTATTGTCACACAGAGACAAAAATTCCTAGCACAGAACGTAAACTAAACAGCCATTAGTTTTTCGGCAAATTTTCCAAATTCTAGGTAATTACTGATCCTCAGATTTCACAGACACGTCCTTCATCACTAGCCTAAGGGCATGAGTGACGTTTTGCTGTGCTATGGGAGGAGTGCAAATGAGATTCCCTGCCTTTAAAAGTGTTCGTGCAAAATAACTCACTTTCTGGAGTTTGGATCAAAGTAGTTACTGTAGATCTGCTTGGACAGGGAGAAGCGCTTCTCGATCTGATTTTCAGGAATGCGGTAGTAGATGTCGATATCAAAGTACATCTGGATCATGTTGTTAACCTCCTTGCCCTCAAAGTCTTGAATGAATGTCTTGAAGAGGGACATGACACTGTGGAGACAAACAACAAATATTGGTGGATTGTAAGAGATTTCTTGGCCAAAAAAACAAAAACAAACCATTTTTGATGATTGAAGACTCTTAAATCTAGAAGGTAGGTAACATTCTGTTGTTCTTCACAGTCACAATATACTCAACATAACCATCCATATTTATCTAAGGAAATTAATAAATACATGGTGTTAAATCAGAAGTTTTAACCCATTGGATATGATTTGATTTAGATATAACACATATATTCCATAGTCCACAGCCTGAGATTTCTCATTCTCACTGTCCAATGGGTTAAGCATGGCAGATGGCTTCTGTCAAAAACTATATATTTCACCAGGAATTTTAGCACTTTAATTTCTTTCATATGGTATTTAAATCATATTTGGCTTATGCAATTATAAATTTTTGTTGTTAGTACTTAAAATGATTATTTGGTCACTTTTGACACAAACACATTTCCGAACTTAACACTAGGCTTAGCCATGGTGTCAAAGTTAAACCTCCCTCGTAAATATTGACCAAAAAGTTTTGAACTCAAATGTAACAGCACTCAAACTAATGTTCTCTGAACAAAGCTGTACCTGACAAAGCTAGCAGTTGCAGCCAAAACATTGCAATACTTCAAATATTGCTTCAAAGATCGTGTGACAACTGTATCAAGTTTACCCTTATAATACAATATTATTTTACTGTTTCAGTTCCAATCACCTTTTCAACCATGTAACATTTTACTAGGAGACAACAATCACGATATCGTCATGTGCACAGCAGAATTTAATTAGCAAGTGCTCTAAGCAGAATGGTGTTAACAGCAAATTGCTTGTAACGTGACAACCATTTAATTGGCTTATTTTACATGAAATGAAAGTATTGTGATCTTTTAGGCCCTTCTATAAATATGGTATGCATAAATAAAGAAAATGTTGGGTTTTTTGTCAAGTAAGCTCTTTTAACAACTTTTAACGCCATTCTGGCTTAGAGCATTTGCCAACAACTTTCTGCCAATGTTCACGACAATATGTACTCAGAAAGTACCTCATAGATATAGTCGTTCCTCTCAAAAGACAAATGCACATCACAACTCACCTCTTATTCCTCTGCATCTTCTTGAACGTCACCTCCTTCTCGTCCTCCTGTTTCTTGTCTCCGCCCTTCCCGTCCTTTCCCTGACCGTTGGTCTCAAACTTGACCCCCTGTTTGCCGGTCTTGGTCTTGTTGCTGTTCTGGGCGGCCTGCTGCCGGGCCCGGGCCTGTCGCACTGCCTTGCGTTGCATGGCGATCTGCTTCCGTTTGCGTTCCTCCTTCACCTTCCTCAGGGCCTCTTTGTCCGCCTGGCTCATGGTGTCCGCTTTGCTCCCCTTCTTCTTGTCCCCTTTCTTTTTGGCAGCTTCGGCGGCGACGGCGGCAGCTGCAGCTGCAGCATCTTCTTCACTACAGTGAAAAATGATAAATTGAAGGCATCGTTGAACAGGGTTTGTGCACTTATACAGTTTTGAAATTACCTGATTTTCCATGACTTTACATGAGCAGAAAACTAAATATTCATGACCACTTTTACATTTTTAAAGCATGTAAAATACATCAATACAATACCAGCAAGTTTGTAAAAATGTCTTGCATACATGATTTCCCCAACTTTCCAGAAAAAAAAATTAATAAAATTTCTGACTTTCCAGAAAATTTGATGAATTCCCCTCCATTTTTCTTCTGGAAAAAGCATTTTCAAATCCCTGACTTTCCAGAAATTTCCTGACCCGTACGAACCCTGACGGACAAACATTAAAAAAAAATTACATCATGGAAAATGTGGGGTTGGGCAGTGTGATCCATGGTATGACTTGGATTGTCACTTCAGTGGGTGACACTGGGAGGGCTGTCACAACTCCTGATCTTCACCCAGTAGTGGAAGCTAATAGTTACTCTTTCACCTGGCACAAAATATGACAAATGATACTCTATATTTGTCACATGTGAAATTCACCATTAAAATACATATTAAAATATGTTAATAAATGATGTATATTGTTTTCATATTCAACCTTGCACAGTTTTTTGTGATGTAAACTGTGATGCAAATGACCAGTATGGGATTTGATTATTTCATTTATTGGTTTTTAAAGGGAATTTTTTTTTTGGCAATTTATTTTGCAATTTGACTTCCTAACCCAGCAGGCTCCCACCCTTAACTGCATTGCTTTTTGTCACATTGCTTTGCACGATAACACAGCCTGCTTTGGAACATTGGGTTGGGACCCACTGAATCTCCCCCCCCCCTTTTTTTTCCTTTTTTTTTTTGCTTGTGACAACAAGCACAACAAGCAGCCCCTGGCTCTTCAGTTAAGGAAAAAAATGTATGGTACCAGACAATCCCTGTCTTTAATACTTGCTAAAGTAATTGGAGTGTTACGAGAAAACATAACCAAACCTAATAGGTTAAAGACATACCAATCAAATATTTGTGAATTTGCAATATGTACACAAGAGGTGGAACACAGAATTTTGACTCATCCATTTGGTAAAAGACCTGATATTAAAACATTTACACGTTACCAGTGCATTGTTGATTAGTTGACAATTAAAACTAACCAGACATAAAATGTGACTGTGCTGTGAGTGTTTCACTACTGTTTCACTCTATTACAAATTAAAACATGAGTATGTATTGTCAAGTTCTACATGATTTCAGCTTTTATACTCATGTTATTCTACGCAATTTTGCTGGACACATCAAAGCATAATGTGATCTTTTGTGCCTAATTTATGAAAGAGAAAGCAAGACAGATTCAAAGGTAATGCAGCTGCAAGAGAATACATATTGTTGATACAACAAAATTAATATGCTTGGATTTAAACAAAAAAAATGAATATGCAACAAGAGTATTTTTAAGCTGGGAATTAAATTACAATGAAAAGATTTGGTCAGAAATGCAAGGCACTTGTCTAGCTAGGTTTAAGCAAACTTTCAACTTTTAATGGGTAAAATATCAGCTTACATAATAATATAAACAGCACCTATCAATTACATAGACTTAACTGTGCTGTAAATTCTTGTTTCATTTCACACACAAAAAAATTGTGGATGCTCATAAAAAATTTTTTTATACAGATATGGGTTTGAAAGCAGCAGGAAAAAAAAGTACAAAAGTCTTGCCAACTTTATCTAGAAAATGTTGCTGTATAATTTCAATTTTGGCATGCATTCTTTCAATAACATACTTTTTTTTGTTACAAAACTGCATGAGTAAACTAAATAGCCATACCTAGGTATAAAGTAATTAGTATGGACCAACTGTGACACTATGGACTTCTGTTTGAAGTCATTGCTAACTGTCATATTGATACAGAATGCACAACTTCCCAAACTACTGTAAACATGGAATATTTTGCGGTATGCTAGCACAAATAAAAATTTTTAATATATTCTTGCAAAGCTGAAATTGTTTGTTTTTTTATTTTCTTGTTTGGTGTTTGACCTGGTTTGGAGAGTGTGTGCATTCATGTCTACCTGCAGACGTAGAATTGTGCCTCTTGTGGTTACTTGCCCTACTTCAGCTGTTTGAAAAATTAAAAAGCCATAAAATTTCACCAAATTCTGTCAATGCAAAAAATTAATGGTGTGGAAATATCCACTTTTACAGTACACTGTAGCTATGACAATTCAGTAGAGCAAAAGCATTGATTGCATTGCCTATGAGAAAGGTTGAAAGTTATTCAGCATATTGCTACAATGTACAGAGGACACTATTCTACAACACATGTAACTTGAGTTGAGCTTTCCTTTATCACACACACAAACATTTCAGCAAATTATGAAGTGCTGCTTGATATGTGAACAAGTGCAATACATCTAAAGAACAAAATTAAATTATTTCAAGCTAAACTTGAAAACACAGACTAACATTTATGCATAAATTCAACAGTGTGCACAAGTGAATAACCACACTTCCATTTACAAAATAAATTTCAAATACACAGTAAAGAATAAAGAACAGCACACGGGGTGAGAGGAGATGTGGCAAATGATGATCACAAGACAAAATCTCAGTTATCACCTGTCATGATCGCTGGACTCAATATCAGTCTCACTGCTTTCATCGCTATGGAAACCAAAATGGTAGTTTTAATGGAATGAGATAGGAAAAAGAAGTTGCATACATCATGCATGAGATTGAGTCATGCATACGGAATGTAGAGTTACACATAAAACACATATGTATACCAGCTATTAAGATATCAAAATAATTTCTGGTCTAAACCTCCCAGTACCATTACAAGACTCCAAAGACTGTGCATGTGATTTTATGGGAGTGGTAGTGAAAAGGTTGTATTTCCATACAATCTCACAATTCTTGAAACAAAAGGTTTTGGAAGTTTATAGTACTGTCTTCTCAAGATCCCCTTTTTAAACATCATTGCTGCTATGTGTTGTAGAATACTGCTTATTTCACGTGTTCTGGGATATTATGGAATTAAATAGAATAACATTGAATTTGAAAAGTTGAAATATATTTAATTTTCTTTCAACAATGGTCTCACATAAACTAAAATCAATTACCTGATTTTTTAACATGAACATTTATATTAATAAACTTCAATGTACAAGGCAGTACAAGGGTGTACATTGTTTTTATATGACTATGTAAATGTAACTTTGTGCTTTTGTAACTTTCATGTATCAGTCTTGGACTGCTTTAATTAATGGAGTTTATAATAAACCAAAATGAATGGAATTGAACAGATTGGTAAACATTCAATTTTTTTTTGAAAATCGTATCATATCATCATTAACAAGAAACAAAATAATTGTTACAAATGTGCGAACCTCACATCACAGCAAAATAGTGTGCATATTATTTTTGTACATTATATAGAGTACATATTTCAGGAGTGCCTACATTTAAATCAGAAATCATTAATCTCTGAACAACCACTGCAGATATTTGTACTTAATGCCATATATCTCAGAATAATCAATCAATTTACATGTTGAATTTACGATTGTATACAGTCTTGAACACAGGCAAATTATAAATAACAGTTCAAGTGCATATAGATTGTGAGTACAACACCATAAAAGCTAGAAATGAAATGCTACCTGTAATCCTATTCACATCAATGCGCTCAATCTTCTTACACATATTGTCGACCACAAAATGGCATATTAAAGTAAAATAAACTGCAGAAATGTTCACCTCAAATTATCAAGACAAATTCACATCAAATTCTCTCCTCTGTATTAGTCATCATGGTGTTGACTTTTTATTCTAACACATACTTTGAATCTGGAAATATGTTTCAAAAGTATGACAAATTGTAATCAAGACACAGTTTGATTTAGACTTTCTACATTTTAACCAATAAACTATCAGAAATTAAAATCGGGTAGGACTATCAACAGTTTTGGACTATCGACTGTTTTGAACTATCAACTGGAGCCCAAAACATCAGCCCCATTTTCCACAGAACACTGCAAGCACACCGTTTACCTTCCCCTCTGTCGACGGACTGGTACTACTACAGGACTACAGGTGGCAGTAGGATATTAAAACAAACGACAAGACCAAGTTATATTGCTATGATTCAAATCTACATTGGCTACAAGAATCTGAAATTAAATTTGCTGACATTCTTTAGAACAATCAGGTTCTTTCTTCAACAAGGTCATTAAGTAAATTGAACTGTGTAGTTTCTTTGATGATGAATATTCAAGTATAGTCTTGATGCTGCACCCCATGACTCTTGCATAAAAAAGGTGAAATTTAAAGAACAAATTTAAAGAAAAATCTAATACATTCCCTAAATCATTGGTTGTCTGGCAGAAGGGCCCAGCATATGTTTCCTGCAGAAGGGCCTTAACCCTATAGTAACTGGGGGGGGGTCAATTTGACCCCCGTCGACAAATTTCGCGACCATGCCGCCGCGCAAAAGTTTTTTATCGCGTTGCTCACTGACTTTTTACTTTCAAGTCTTGCGCATCTTTTGATACCATTTTCGCGAAAATCAGACGTACCGTTACGACGCTGCGCGACTTTTTATACATGCATGTCAAAACCAAAATCACTCAAAAACGTGATTTCGTGTACAAAATCAAGGGAAATTGTGCTTTCAGCCAAAAATCATAAATGTATGATTATTTTTGCTTTTACTGGTTGAAATGAATTAATTTTATGCTGTTTATGATTGCAAAAGTGTCCCCAACAAATTTCATCGAAAAAACAATAGAAAACAAAAGGTCAAAAAAACAAAGAAGTACATAAGAAATTCACAAAACAATAAAATACATACAGATAATTAATGTCCAAATTCGGCAATTTTTTTTGTAGACTATTGTGAGAAATGTCAGAATGAATATTTTCACCAAAACTTAGTATTCTACTAGCTATCGTAAGTGAGTTATAGGCGAAAACATAATTTCATGCACTTATTTGCATAATTAATTACTTAAAAAATAGGAAAAATTATTTTTTTGAAAATTTTACTATACAGTCGTGTAGTTTACATCCGGCTCTATGCGCATGCAAATTTTCGCAGCGATCACACGATCGGGCGCCAAGATCTGAAGGGGGTGTCAAATTGAACCCCCCCCCCCCAGTAAAAACCTGGTCTGAAATAGCCCAGTTAAAATAGGGTTAACAGTAAATTTTCTCTCAATTGAGAAATATTGCTTTATTTGATATTTCACTTAACAGACTGACAGAAGGATCTAAAATATCACACTACTTTGATTTCATGAGGAAAGAGCCAATGGCTTTGAAGCTAGAGACAATTTAGTAGGCCCTTCTGCCAGACAACTTACGAAATACTTTATTCTCTTTGGCTAAATGTTAACTTGTGGCTGATGTGTTTGTGTTTCATTTGAATACATTTTTCTGGACAAAGCCCTGCCTGTTTATGGTTTTTAATAAGAAAATACAGTCTGATGACTACACATCCACAATTTTCACAGTTTCTCTCAGAAAAAAAAAAAAACTTGGCACAGCTGGCAAATAGTGACTTTTTTTTTTCAAAAGCCTGCAGATATACTAGTATTTCTAATATTTGGTCACATGTTTGGATACCTACAAGTACATAATAGGACAACAATCACGCCACAAAGACGAAGTTAAACTGAAGTACAAAATGGTTAGAGTCCACAAGACCAACTTTATGATATTAATATGAAAGTAAGGGTTGGATTTTATATGGTAAGGAAGGGGAACATTTAAAGAAGGGTGATATGGGGATAGGGGATCAGTTGACCAACTTCCCAATTAAGATCAGTGGTATGATTGGGGGGGGGGGGAGGCTTGAGATGCTTTTATCTAGACTTTCATCAGTACATTTGGAATTTTAAAGGTCTCAAACTCAGGATATGTATCCTCATGATTTCTACACCTTGTCAATATTTGTGACGAGAAATAACACTAGGTTTTCAAGGTGGGCATGAGCATCAGATTGTGGTTTGAAATGAAATTTGGTCTTGCGAGATTACCCAGTAGGGAATATATACATGTGTACAGGTGTAACATCATGATTTACATTGATATAATACACAATTAAGTTATCCTGGTAAAAAAAATTCACAATCACAAAATTGTATGTTGAAAGAAAATACAGAGTAAACAAAAAACATACAAAATATGTACTATATGATTAAATCATTCATTTTTTACAACTTTTTTATTTCATAAATAATTTACTTAATTGAATAATTCAGATTTGTATACTTACAGCTTGCCTTGAATAGATTCTTTCTTCGAAATGACAGATCTCTCCGAGTATGTTGACTTATGTGAACTTGCTGACATTATGCGGTCTTCAGGACGCCCTCTACAGCTGAAAGATTTATAGAACAACAATAAAAACTGATGTAGGTCTAGCACAATAGCAATGAATTCATTTGTTGTGTTTGGTATAAACATTGAAATAAGCACTGAAAATGCAATAGTAAAAACAGCTGGGCTGTGATGTACTTTATATTACAAACTGAAAACACGTTTAGATATTACAAGGAATGTCTACCCTGTGCAAATCTTTCGTTTTCATTCATCTTTTGTCAAAATTCACTCATTGAGGATTTGCATAACCCATGCATGTTAGTTGACAAGCTAAATTGCATATGGAAGAATTTTGGACCACTTTTCTGTACCAATTTGAAGGGGGGTTATAGTCAATACATATTATATATTAAGTATATACCACAGATCTGACCCCCATTTTCAGTCCCTAAAACCGTTCCGATGCATATCATTCTTGACAATCCCCCATTCCAGAACATTGCAATTTCCTTTCTACCATTCCAGAGCATCCTTTTTGTTATTGAGCATCCCAATGACCCCTTCTTTTTTCTTGATGGCTCTTCCAGAGACCCTATTTTTTTTAAGTGAAAGGGGGGGGGGGTTGCTTATCTGGGGAAAGTCCCTATGCTGGAGCCTAAACCCCCCCCCCCTTTTTTTTTGCTTGTTGGCTGTTCCCGTAAAATTTTGGAGCCTTCCTTTTTTACCGTGTGGTGGCACATACCAATCATGGTGGGGATGAGTACCCCTTGGGTTTTCATCTTTTTAAAAAATTTTACAGTGGGGTAGGTAATTCCCTGGGTGCTGAGGTATTTCAAAGTGATACAGTGAAACCTGTTTATAAAGACCATGCACAGGAGACAAGAAAAGTGGTCTTTATGGGCAGGTGGTCTTTAAGCACAGATCTTTATAATACATATTTCAATGAGCACTTCTAAGGAGACAAAAATTGTAGTCTTTATAGAAAGGTGGTCTTTCTATAAAGGTGGTTGCTGGTGCAGGTTTGACTGTTGTACTTACTCTAGAAACACTTTGAGATCGTCCTTCAGATAGTGGAGCCATTCCCTTTGCAGCATTCGTACTGCATGTTCCTTGGCCCGGTCAAAGGTCAATGCCTCCACAAAGTCACTGGTCATCAGTAGGGTCCCGTGAATGAAGTCCCTCTCACTAGGTGGCAATTCTGTGAACAATCATCCATGCAGATGTTAATTAATTTAGTGACGAATAACTTGAGAAATTTATGATTCAACAAATCAACAAATCTGGGACAATTTTTTTTTTCAAAAATACCTACCACGAATAAACAGAACAGATATCTAGATTTATAGTTCATTCATTTCAATATTTTGACGGGAAGACAATAAACAAGACAAGAAAGCAAGACAATATATATATCAACATTTATGCCTGACATAAGTAATTAATTTTTCAAAAGTGTTATATTTAGGGTAATGGTCAATCTATCTTGAACAGATAAAATCAAGTAAATATACACAGAGATACAGCATTTATAATACTATGCGGTTGATTGCTGCAAACTGTAATCACAATACTTGACATGAAATTGTTGCAAGAAAATCCTGTTCCAAATTTAAATGTCATGCGTTCAACTCCATATGTAAATTCTATATTAGTATTACTAATTTTTGTCAAGAACACAACATTTGACAGCTTTACTGTAAAAAAAAGAATCTGATATGAGCACAGCACTTTTCTTGAAGATACCTATGTGCCACAGGCCACTATCCATGATGTATTTATTGAATATGGTCCAGGCTTGACCCATGAGTAGCAGGCGGTCAGCTGACCGGTCCTCGGCCGTGACATAGTCGGAGACCTCTTGCCAGAAGAGTAGATTGGCAAGGAGGAGGCGGTCAGCATGTCTGTAACAAAGGGAGAAACAAATCAGCATTTATTTAATCCCTTGCCCCTTAGATTGTGTTATCCTATAGAGTTAAAGGTAAATAGCATGATAGGAGGATGTCCTCATCTTGGGGTAAAACTGTTCCGGAATCAAATAATTAATGCAAGGATTCTGCTGTAACTAAGATGTGTCCATCTCTTTCTTTTCCTGATGTGCTTAGTGTCAAAGCAAAGTGTCAAAGTGTAGCAAGTGGTTTTTAACATTAAATTTTTAAAGTCATGGTACTCAGTAATGCATGAATAAATAAGTTTGCTTAATGAGTATAAATTAAAGTTTATTTGGAACATGTGTTTTCAATAAAATGCCCCAATGCTTCAGCACAATAATCCTTTGTTTGGGGGTTCTGTTTTTTTCTGGGAAGCACTGTATAGAGTATCTGTTGTATAACTCAAAACAAAATTAATTATAGTAATTGCAAATGCACAAAGTTCTACATCAAAAATAAGATTTTTAGGTAATCAAATGGACATGACATGATATCTAATTTGGCATGTTCTGATATCTAAATCTGAAACAAATGTAGCATATTTATACATTTGATTAATGTCCCTGAGTAACAACATTACAATTCTTTTGTTGTTTATGTTCAAATGTGCTATATTCTTTCCTTATTGTATCCCCCGAACTCTGTTCGGAGAATACTATGGATTTGGCCTTGTCGCGCTGCCACGTCCGCCGCCGCAGAGATTTCCTTGTGAGCGCTCTACCAGCTGCATTTCTTCTCCGATCATCTTCAAATTTGGTATGAAGGTGTATTATGGTAAAGCGAAGATGCCTATTGTTTTTGGTGGTGGCGCCCTCGCTTGGTCCGTCTTTGTACACAAAAAGGTACATTTTTCAGGGTCTGCTTGTGTGCCTGATACTGGCCGCATTTCTTGACGGATTTTTTTTCAAATTTGGTAAGTGTATCATAGTCAACTCTAGACACCTATAACTTTTGGTGATGCTGCCCCCAATGTTCCACCTTTTACAGGGTCAAAGGTCAACCTGATAGGTCTAAATTTGCAAAAATGCTTATTTTTCAATTACTTTGTTGTTACCCAAAGGATTTTATTCAAACTTGCTGTATAGGTGTATGGTTGGTCATTCTACATGTAGGCCACATTAGTGTTCGGTGATGGCGCCCTCAGTGTTCCGACTTGGGTGCCATGTCACATTACTTGTATATGATATATCGGCCACATTTTTTGTCCGATTTTATTCAAACTTGCTTTGGAGGTTTATTGGGGGGGGGGGTGTCATTCTGCGTAACAATAGTTTTCAGTGACATCGCCCTCATTGTTCCAACTTTTATAGGATGCCATGTCATATTTCTAATTTATCCAAATGGGGGGTGAAGGGACGGGTTCGGGGGATACATGTGCTCGAAGGGTCCCGCCCCCGCCAAGTGCCTCTATTTTTTTCTTTGAAAAGTTACTGTTTGTTTTCTACTCTTTCCACGCACGTACCATTCTCACAAGAATTGAGATTTAAGTATAAAACGAACACATAGATAATAAACACAGACTTGATGTCAACTTGAAGGAAACTGGCAAGTTAAATATTGACACTGGTTATTTAACGACGAGTACCTCTCCAGATATTTCTGGAACGGCCTGCCAGCATCCCTGTCACACGCCAGTCCCACGTGGAACCTCGCCGACATCGGTCTCGGGATGTACTTGGTCTCGTCGAGGGTCATCAGCTGACCGGGGCGGATGTACTCCTCCATCCGCCGACCGCCCCGGGCCACCCGCGTCCAGTCCTTCTGGGTTGTGGCCAATCGGAAGCAGGAGCTGGGCCTGACTGGCAACGAGTTGACAAAGGAGATGGAGGGCAGGAAGGTGTCGATGGGCTTCTTGGCCTCCTCCATCATCTTCAGGTGCCTCTCCCTCAGACGTTCGTAACTGTCAGATGCAATCAAACAACCAAATCTAATTTTGATGTCTGAGCTAGATAATAGTACTAGCTGAGTGGACAAATATACCATACTAAGAATCTTGTTGGATTGGTCAAGAGTTAATCATGTGATAAAGAGTAGTTTCACCCATTAACTCACCGACGAAGTGATAGTAAAACTAACACTTCGTTGGTAAATGCTTATCAGTTGTTGGCACAGCGGCGGCGCGCGAAATACGTTCGCGGCCCTGTAATACATAACATGCATGTATGCTAACGCGTACGCATCAAACGTCCAGGGTGCATCCGAGTGGGATGATCTATTCCATTATCAGACCCAAATGCCTTTTTCTTACAGAAATATAGATTTTTTTTTACTTTAGTTAAATGGTTTTAGGCTAAAAGACGTACATGTACTATCACTTCCTCAGTGATCTAAATGTATGTATATATCCGATCGCTGAGGAAGTGATAGTTTGTCCCATCACCTTCACCAACAGTAATTATTTGCTTAATGCACAACTAGAAAATTATGTTGCTAACAGCAGGAGTCAGGTAAATATCACACATGAATAAAGCATCTGGTAGACTACTTATTGTTAAACAGCAGTCTATACTGGAAACGGAATCATCAATATTTAGTGACAGTGGCTTTGTTTGCTTTATCCTTTTAGAATGAAATTTAAGAAATTGGCAGAATATCTGACTTCTTAGATACAAAATTACATTTAAAAAAGTTACTAAAATTTGAAATAGGTTTTGATATATCCCAACATTATACTACTTATGCATTTACATTTTCCACTAGTAGTGTGCATGATGAATAGCCTTCACTTTGGAGAAAGATGGAAAAAAGAAGTACATTATCGCAGATCAACGATGAACAGATATTGAAAATGTAACTACAGAAACACAGAATGTCCTACAGAAGGGAAGGAAAGCCCCAAAACATGTATCCTACTATATTCTTTCTCAAGTTTATACAGGTATAGAGTATTTGAAGTAAACTCAAGGTGCCTTTGACCAATGATCTATCCTTCCCAATATTTATCCACTTACATGCACATTACTTAGAATAAATGAGAACTGTAAATTACCCATGTACTTTGGATTGAATAAAACAATAATTGTGAATTTCTAAAATTCAACCTTTGTTGTATACACAATTACAGTTAAAATACACTTGACAAAAAAAAGTTCTTGGACACTTAGAAAAGTTAAAATATACCATATAAATCTTTATTAAAAGGTACATTATTGTATCAATCAATATGACCAGACATTATTCCACTTCAGTATGACATGAATTTAACATGTGAGCAGTCATGCATGGCTGATTACATGTATTAAACAATAGCAAGGTCAGTAAAAAATATTGCAAGAAATTGAGCCTTCAAATGCTAATGATCAGGTCCATCTTGTAGGCATACAACAGGTGTTTATGATTTGAATGAAATGCTTAGAGATGCATCATGAGATGCATTATTTGGACATGCACTTTTGCAATTTTTTTTACTGACCTTGCTATTGTTTAATGCATGTAATCAGCCATGCATGACTGCTCACACGTTAACTTCATGTCATACTGGAAGTGGAATAATGTCTGGTCATATTGATATAATCAATAATGTACTTTGATAAAAATTATATGGTATATTTTCATACCTTTTATAAGTGTCCAAGAACTTTTTTTGCCGAGTGTATATAGTGGTACTATATTTAGGCAAGATACATTCAGATGCTATTGAAGCAGAAATTTGTCCAGTGACTCCTGTGAACTGTGTAAGTCATATATCCATGTGTTAATTTAGGTCAACACCTGTTCAGGTAACTTATTAGCAAGCTAATAATAGCCCACGTTGCTAAGTAGACATTCCAACTTGTTTACATCTTGAAGTGTAGATTTCACAAGACCCCCCCCCCCCTTCAAATTATTGCTTGTATATTTTGCAAGGTTAATTTAGGTCAACACCTGTTTAAGTTAATTATTAACATGCTAACAATAGCCAATGTTGCTAATTGGACATTCCAACTTGTTTACATCTTGAATGGTTGATTTTAGAAGCTGGGTCAACACCTGTTCAAGTAACTTATTAACATACTAATATTAGCCAACATAATTACATGAACACTTTGACTTCGGTTTTCTTTCTACTTTGTAATTTTCTTAATGCTGAAATGTCACTATATGTCTAAAACATCACTACCTTATGTATGTCAACAAAAAGTCAAAATAAGACATAGTAATAACTGCACCAGAGAGATACGAAGGACCATAAGGTGGTTTAATTTTGACACAATGTCTAAAGAGTAAAGTATGCAAAGTGGTTTGTTTATTCATTTTTCCAAAAATAGGACATTTTGAATTCCTTTGTCATATTGATGAGTTTATGTGCAAAATGTAGGTGAGGTAACTACATTTTTATGCTTTCTGTTGCAATTCCACTGACTTGCCAGAAATAAAATTGGTTACTCCATAATTTTCTTATGTAAACAGTTTCTCATATTTAGACATTAGTTTTAAACGTGGTTTATACATAAAAGTGAAATCTCCTTCCTGAATTTATATCAGCAAGTCTTACTTGTTTTAATTTGTTGTAAGCCTTGGCAAAGGCCTCTAAAATAATTATATAATATTGGATGCACTTTAGTGGTATATCGTATATATTGCATTCAGAAACCATGCATATTGCACGAGTCGAAGACGAGTGCAATATGTATGTTGATGAATGCAATATATACGATATACCACGAAAGAAATCCAATATTATTATTATTATTATTATATATACAGATTTGAAGAAATTTGCAAGAATCCATTGTTATTTTTCCATTTTATCGAAAAACGCATGCAAAGCTCTGTAGGGTGGGGAGCTGCATTTCACACTCACGCACAATCCCTCTCTTCACGCGCGCACTTTATCGCGCAAACGTACAGTATCGCGTATTCCATTGCGCACTTCATCGCGTAAAAAGTAATGCGCAGCATTATTACGCGCTCGCGCGAACGCAA
>JZLH01S0307423.1:7976-33719 GCA_001188425.1 Eucidaris tribuloides
AATCTGGAGTTAAACATTTAGGGTATTTTACAACACGTAGCTACCGTTTTAAATATAATTATAAGGTATTAAGTCACATTTTGGCGGTCATTTTGAAAAAAAAACCAATCGCCATCAGGAATACAATTAATTTGTGACATCAAACAAATATAGAAAAACTTTGAACCGGCCATTCTCACATCCATACAGTGGCTAGCAATGCTAATTTCAATGGTAGGAATGACAAGTTCTGGTGCATATAAAAAGGCGCCTCTGCAAGAATACAGTTAGATTCTGTACCATTTTACATTTTGACTTCAAAAAATGTGAAAAATTGTAAGCCATTTCACACATTGAGTGGCTGCTTACATGTCACGTATATGCTATAAAATGTATTATCGCCATTTTAAAAGTGCCAAGGAAGAGTTTAAATGATGAATCTGAAATTCTCTTGCATTTATACATCAAACTAGGTGGAACTCTATAAACGTGCGTTTCACACTACACAATGGTTACGATAAGTCATTACAATGTATTAAATAGTTTGGTAAGGTCATGTCGAAGCCGTACTTTATCAGCGAGACAGGTGATTGTGAATCTGACCCCTTATTACATTTGACATCAGCAAAAAATATAAAAACCAGCTATTTACCCGCGTATATGTAGATATGAAACACGTCATTGTAAATGCTAATAAATGGAACTTGGCGGTAATTTGGAAAGAGCGTCCTCTATCGGAATATGAAAGTTATCGGTGATATGACGCTCCTATACATTTTAGATTAACTAAACGGGAAAGCTCAGAAAAAACTGGCCATTCGACCCCAAATAATGACATAGGGAAAACACCATCTAAGGTATTAAAGGGCATTTGGCAGCCATTTTTGAAAAAGCGCCCTCTAGTCAGTAATACAGTTTATTAATGAATAGAGCGATCTATACGTTTGACATCAAAATATACGAGGAAAACACGAAAAAATGCAATTTCCACCCCCACCCCCCCCCAATTAGTCCACACGAAATCATCATTAGATATGGATGGAACGGCATTGGCGACCATTTTGAAAACGGGCTGCTAGCGAAAAAAGTTGGCCTGGTGCAAAAGTCTAACCACTTATTTTTTGTTATGCTGGATGATATAGTCCTATGCTTTTGATGAACTTAGATTACATTTCATGCACGGGAAACCAACCCAGCCAACGGACTAATCGCGAGAATAATTATGCTCCAATATTTTATCCGTACAGCTTCAGTTCAGTTCAGTTCAGTTTTATTATATTTCTCAAACAAATCTTAAAACAATCAAATAAGACATATTACTAATGAATTATGCATAACATAGTTATAACATAACTTCTATAGTCATATTGAGGTAGAGAAAGAAAAAGAGACTACAAAAAAGTTGTGATGACTTGATTAGCATAGCACCCAAGACATGAATAAGTTATATATGGCAATGTAAAACAGATATATAAATCAAACAGATAAACAAACAACAATATAGCGGTGAAAAATCACATAAAAAGTAGAAAAAAAACACACACTATACAACATGTAACATCATTAACACAGTTGGGGCAGGGAAGAGGGGAGATTACGATTTTAAATAACCTGTTATTAAAGAAGAGTTCAAACTGAGTATAAATTGAGAGATTTTTTCTTTCAGCTTGTTTAAACAATTTAGTTAGTGCAACTTTGTATTTCATTGGAAAGCGTGCTTCGCATACACGTGCGACCATGATGACGAATAGAATTAAGAACTGATTGAGTTATATTACTTTTAGAATAATGGAATTTATCATTTGATTCTGTGTTTATGGGAATGGATATCTTTGTTGAAGTAAACTTTGACAATATTGCTAGGCTAAAACATTATTTGAATACACGAAACATAAAAGTGCTATTGAAAGGGTATTTACATCATAAACATTATGTCTTCAAAAACGGGAGAAAAATTGTTTTGAATGTGGCTAATAAAGCGAATCTTGTACATATTCTTAATGCTTATTTTGTAATTTTAAAAGAGGTTCTAATTTTGTTGCTTCACTTACCCATAATATTACGAGTACTGTATATAGATTAAGATGAGAGAAATTGATATAACATAACATTTCCTTTTATGGCAACACATGCCACGTAGTTTACTATGAATTCATGTTTTTTGATACTTAATTATAATACAAGAGGCATGACATTGAAAGATAAGAATCGTCTAACAATACACCAGAAATTACAGTGATGAAAGAAACTTTTTAGTGGGAACTATGATTCATAGAAATATTTTGACATCTTCAATGCTGTATTTATATGTGATTTACAAAAATAAATATACATTGTCTTTCTCATAATTCAATTACCAAGCTCATTTGCATTAAACCAGTTAATGACCTTGTTCCATTCTACATTTGTTATTAGTGATAGGCGTAGTTAAATCAATTGTGTGAGGCATTATATTGTGTCGTCGGCGGAATAAAACCGCACGTGAAAAAACGATGAAGGATTGAATCATTTACATAGACAAAAATAAGGAGGGGCCAGCAGTGAGCCTGGGACTCCATACTGGACCCTTGTAAGCGAGGAGAAACAACATCATTTTATTCTGTATATTGGAAACGATTACATAAATAATTGAAACCAATTTTAATTGAATGCCACGTATACCAAAATTTAATAATTTAAGAAGAATTTTATGGTTTATTACATCGAAAAGCTTTAGCATAAATTCAAGGAAAATACCAGGAATGAATTTTTTGTTCATATTATAAAGTATGTGGTCATGAGGTCGATTTAGGCCTAAGTCACAAGAGAATTTGTTCTAAATCCATACTGAAATTGCTTATACGTTGTTTTTATTATATGAAATAAAAGTCTTTTAGATACAAATTTTCCAGTATTTTAGAAAAACAGGGGAGTAATGTAAAGGTCGATACGTTGGAAATACATGGGGGTCAACCTATTTGAACACTGGGATAATTTACCAACTTTCATGTTATTAGGAACTTCACCAGATAAAAGGAAATGGTTAATATTATGAACGAGAGGTTAACAACATAATGAATAGCATGCTTAATTACAAAATTGACTAATTCCATCAAATCCTGTGCTTTTACTAGTACTAAGCTGTTTGACATCTCAAATAATTTTCAGTTTCATTGAGTTTGGTTAAGAATATGGAATTTTCAGCAATTATTTAGGAAGAAAAGAGGTAAAATGTTATCTAGCAATTTGCAATTATTCGCTTGTTGTCCAAGGCTATATTTAGAAAGCGATATTAAATTGCATCAATCATATTTTGCGCGGTTGTCAGCTCAAGCTTATTCTCTCCTTCATAAAAATGAAGGAGATGCGTTTTATGTTTCCGCAAGAAACCATTGATAATTTTCCAGAACTGTTTGAACAGCTTTTTTTGTTTTGCCAATAATCACAAAAAAGATTAGTTTTTTAGTTCTTCGTAAATAATAATTTAATTTATTACGATATACATTTGAATTTTCTTCAGCATATCAGTTCTATTAACAAGAGTTTTATAATTTATCTTCTTTTTAATACATTTCAACAGGATTGGAGTTATCAATGTTTTCTTGGAAACATTTTTCATTCTAATATTTTAATCAGCACACAGCGGAATCATAGATTTCCTTAAATTACACATAAGAATGTCATAACTTGATCAACATCATTGGAGACAATGTTCATTCCAATCGGTTTTTAGACAAGTCTCGTTTAAATAAGCTTCAAAATGAGGAATCACTTTGATTACAATGTATATTGATTTTGGAGCTACAAGATAATTGATTGTCCTAAAGAAATATTGTGTTCTTGAAATATTGTAACAGTGATCTGTTATACATTGAACAAAAATAAAAAAAAAAAAAATATCCTGCATGTACAGCGGTTGGAAAACTACATGGTGAAAAATATTATCTTATTAAAGTAAGTGGGGACTTGTTGTTATACGTGCTGGGTTTGTTCTATTATGGGTAAAATGAATATTATATAAATTTTTCAAAAACTATCGATACATTTAACTGCATTTGGGATTCAAACAGATATATTGTTAAAAGTCACACTTTAATATAAATATTTTTTCTTTTCTAAAAGTTAAGTTTTCGAGAGACAATTCGTTTAAATTTTCCATAAAATTCTGTAATAGCTGTATTGGAGATTACGGTATACAATGCCAACAATGTATGTTTTTATTTTTGGGAAGTAAAATTTCAACAAATAAGGATTCACACAAACTACTTAACAAGATAATATCTTTTCGGATTTTAACATTAAATGAATTATTAATCAAAAAGTGCTACACCTCCGCTTTCTTTATTTGGTTCTGTTACAGTGATAAAATGAATAGTCATCCATAACAGAAAAAAGATGGTGTTTGTCATGAATGCCAAGATTTACTAAAGCCATAAATTGAAATTAAAGTTAATTCATGTAATAAATTGTTGAATGGCATCAAAATTCTTATAAAGGCTTCTTGAATTGAAATGAAGCAAACTAAATTGATCAGATTTGTCATTATTAAAATCAGGGCAGTGATTAAAGTCATCAGCTAACCAATACTTGGTTGGATTTTTAAATGTATAGAAGTGCTGTCAGGGTCTAAATCATAACATTACGACTCTTATTTACATGTTCTATATGATTGTTTAAGTTACATCAGATGATTAAAATGGTAATTTTCATGAAATACACTTGATTGCTCATCAGATACTCTTCATTATAAATGTTGGATGAGGGAAATCAAAACCATACAAAGACATTTAAATGCTAACACTTATAAACATACAATGCTACAGTATATGTAATGGGAAAAAACAACAACAATAACCATGCCAGAGATATGAAATGAAAACTGTGGTATTAAACATTCATTTACCTGCATGGAATAATCATAATATCAGAATTATTTCATTTTGTGTTTAATAGGTGACGACTGAAGTATTCAAGTATTTAAATCAATAGACCTAAATGCATATATACAGAATAAAAACAACTATAATACAATTTCATTAATCTTACAGTTTGTGGAGTCCTCGCAGTGCATCTGGTTTATATTGTTCCATATTATTATCCAATGGCTACAAGGTCCGCTTTCGAGTGAATTTGTCTTTTCATTGTTCCTGTAGTTGTGCGAATCACCACAATGATTTTCCCATCAGATGACCAGGCAGCTTGGATCTTGCTTTCCGGTACGTTACTTGCTCTGAATGCTTCCCACAACAATGTTCTGTTAGTAGCTGTCAGATCTTCAAACATACTAACTCCCGTTTTGTTTTCTTTCAGTTTTTTCCTATTCAGTAGCAGCTTTTGGCGGGTTTGGTATGAAGTTAGTTTCACAATATACATATTTTACAAGTGACAGCATTCATGTGTTCTAGGGAGTTTATTTGTGTTTGGATTGAATTTTGTTTTTCCATTATTTCTTTTAAAAAAAATAAATATCAATGGCTTAAATGATTTCAATTCGATTAAATCAAGGAAAAAAGAGAAAAGTGTGAGATGATTACTGAAAAAAAATTAATAAAGGATCGCTAGTCCTATTCGGAGCAGAGGGTCGTTATTCATAATAGGTGAGAAAGGTTCAATATTTATAGAGCCTATTCTTCGATTATGAATAGCGACCCTTATGGATATTGACCTTTATGAATAGCGACCCTCTTCTTCAATTATGAAAAGTGACCTTTATGATGAATGACCCGGATTTGGTATTATGAATATTAACCCTTATGACTCATTATGTATAACGACCCTGATGACTTATTCTGAATAGCGGTCCTTATGAGTACTGACCCTTTTCTTCGATTATGAATAGCGACCCTCTTCTAATATTATGAATAGCAATCCTTGTGAATATTGGTCCTTATGACTTCATGAATCGTGACCCTCTTTTCGTTTAATGAATAGCGACCCTTCAGATATAGGAAATTACACGTTATGATTAGCAGTTCTTATCAACCATTGGCTGGTCCCAAACAATAGCGGTCCTTATGACTAGTGAGGTTATCCCGCTGTATGAAATATTAGTATCTCGTCAAACTTGTGTCTTCTGTGGTTTGCCTTACCACTTCATTAGAAATCACAGCTGTGAACTGTACTAGCATGCAGGGGTGGCGTCAGGGCGAAAACTATTAGGAGGTGGAAATGTCAAAAAGACCTAAATTTTGTGAACTTCACTGCGAAAACCCAACAATTTTCTGAATTGTAAACAGTTCTTTTGCGGGGGGGCACCCTTCTGTCCCTTCCCCCCTGTAGCGCCGCCCCTGCTAGAATGTATTCGACCATATTGTTAGGGTAGCTTATCTTACATTGAGTCGTGAAACACGTAAAAAGTCTGTTCATGGGTAAACGGGACTCCGTTTCTCTGCATTTGTAATCCCGTCTTTTGTTGAAGACACAATATAACATTGTCGAAGCCCCATTTAAAAAATTGGCAAACTTTGGTATCTGACATATCTAACATTCTTTGAATGGACAAATAAGCACCCTAGAACACGTAAGTTCAAACAATTTTGCTGTCCGAAAATGTGTAGAGATAAAAATTGGTACATGAATTATTCTCAGTTTATGAAAATTCTGCTAAACAGCAGTCTATGGAGGAAAACGGGAATGGTCACTCATTGATTTTCATTTTTAAAAAGCACTTCATGATCACTTTGAAAAATAATTTTGTCAGGGCTTCATTTTCAGACGTTATCAAAGACACTGGTAAGATGGAGAATAATGTAGTTCACATTTTTTTTCATGGAAATATTGTTATACGATGCCTTTGAAATGAAAAACATGAAGACATTCACATCAACAGAAGAAAACAAATATACATGTATAAGAAACTAGGGTTGCTATTTTTTTCTTATTCTCAAAACGCCAAATCACTTGCCAAATTAGGTGAAAACGTCAAATTTGCATTTGATGCATTTTATGGTTAGAAATGACGTTGTAATCAATTAAAGACACCACTTCAAGACATAAGACACTTGTGTTACCTATTTTACTGAAATAATGATTTTTTTTTCAGGTATGCTATTGTCAAACGCCAAAAAGCGTTCAATTTAATTTTTGTCGGCCAACCGAAATATAAAAAAATGAACACACACACACACACACACACTCACTCACACACACACACACACACACACACACACACACACACACACACACACACACACACACACACACACACACACACACACACACACACACACACACACACACACACACACACATACACAATTGTGGTTTGAGTGTTAAAAATGCTAAACTGGCAACCCTGGTCTTAGATTTTGAGACTAAAACCAGATACTTCTTCTTACAGGTGAGTTACAGAAACAATTCTGGTAAGTGCACTATAAGTGCAAAATAGCAGCCATTTTCAACTACGTTTGGAAGAGCTACTTTTAGCAAGAAAACCAAAATACCTCTGAGGGAACGTTCTCATTGTCTGCGCGTGTATCGGGGTTATGGAGAGTGGCAGTATAATATTGCTAAATCACTTCCGAGTATTCAATTAAGAAATAATCACAGAAATTGAGCAAATCTCGCAAGATGTGTTTTCATCTGGATCTCGTAAAAATCAATGAACTTCCTCAACACAAATAAAAACAATCTACTATCTAAAATTTCAATCTTTTTCTTATTGTAAATGTCCTTCGGAAAGATGTCGGCCATACATTATTTCAGCTCAGACTGCGATATTGAAGTAACAACTCCCACGTTTATAATACAGCGCAGTCAGTTACGACATATAATCGAACCAGTAAAATTCTAGCTTAAATGGATAGGTACCCGCCAACCGAGATTCGTAAAAAAAAACAATATCTACGAGATCCTACTTACACACCGATGTTCACAGAACTTGCAAAAAAATATATATATCCTTGTATGTCCCTAAACATGCAGCAGATTCTAGGTACATTTATTGTTTACCCCCCTATTAATTCTTACCTCCATTTATCCAGTAGGAGAAGGCGTCTCGCAATAGGCGTTATTAATACACAAGAAAGGGTTCTAGGACTACTCCCCCGGTGGACAACTCCCCCGAGGACGACTGTCACTTGACAACTCCCCAAATGACAACTCCCACTGAAGACAACTGCCCCGGAGGACAACTTTCCCTAGGACAACTCTCCCGGGGACGACTATCACCTGACAACTCCCCAAAAGATAACTCCCACTAAAGACAACTGCCCCGGAGAACGGCTGCCCCAAAGGCAATTTCCCGAAGGACAATTCCCTCAGAGGACAATTTCCCGAAGGACAACTCCACCGACGACAACTCCCCGGGCGGAGTTTAACACTGTTTCCAGTCTAAAAACTCTGATTTGACCTTGGGGGAGTTGTCCTCGGTGAGACTTGTCCTCAGGGGACCTCTCCTCTGCTGGGGAGTTGTCCTCTGGGGAGTTGTCCTGCGGGGAGTTTTCAGATGAGAGTTGACCTCGTGGGAGTTGTCCTCTGGGGAGGTTGTCCTGATACGACTAGAAAACTATGGGTGTAAATTGGTCCAAGTTTACATGGGCCTATCACGGCTAAAGAAGCTTGATCTGACCTGAACATCAATCAGAAGTATAATCCAGTAAGCGGGTTGCTGGTGCTTATAATGCTCACGCTATTTTATTTGCTTTCCTATCACTGTGTGTCAGTTTTATGGCAATCTGTAACAATCGGTGGAAATTTTGGCTACTATTACTTTAAAATCGGTTACCCAATATGAAGAAATAGGCCGGTTCGTACGGCAAGGACATTGATCCATATTGATATTATGCTGGTGTGGAAAGTGGGTTGAATGTCACTCACTGACATTATGATGGACACGTCTGAGCGAATACAATTCAAGAGATATGAACGTTTAAACGTCTACCTAATATTATAACCTGTTTGATATAATAATTCATACATAAACAGACAAACATACAGACAAACACACGACTACACACGAACGCACAAACATTCACACACAACCCCTCCCCCCACACATATACACAAATATACACACATACACATACATACACACACAAACACACACACACACATATATACACACCACACACATGACACACACACACACACATATATATATATTTATAGAGAGAGAGAGAGAGAGAGCTTAGTTCCAAAAGGCGCTAAATCCATTTTCCCCAAAAATGAGTTATTGATATCAACCCATTTGGTACCTACTTATCTTGTTACTGTTCAAAATTGGAAGTCAAATTCGACAAGCAAGTACGAAATATGTCGGGTTTAAGTTTTATTTTTTCCATAGACGCGTGTACAAACTCGGTCAAAGAAATGCATTTTTCTCCGAAGTTACTAAAGTGGATTTAGCGCCTTTTATAACTAAGCTCTTCATATATACACACACATACACTTTCAAGATTGATTCCAGTACCTTTCTTCTGTCACATAATTTGGCCCAAACAGAGTTATATGTTTATTTACACCATTAATTAGAACACACGTATATACAAATATTATTATAAGACCTTGTAGCTATTCAGATGAAGCTTCATCTATATCGATGTTGTAAATTCAAGTGTCTTCGTACATGACAACAATGAACCGTCATTGTTGTCATGTAGGGTAAATGGCGGTGGTAGACAAAAATTCCATCAGCCCTATAAGACGACAGGTTCAAAGTATACATGCAATAATCTACTGAACTGCTATCCTGTTTATTTGTATAAAATTTGATAATGTTAAGTAAATCTATGTTACGATGTCATGCAAAGTTCATTTTATTTGTATTGCGGTGTTGTTTGTCATTGCAGTACGAAACGCTCAAGAGCCAAATCGTTGGAGTAATTACCGATAAGATATAGTTCACTTGAGGTGACCCAGTAAATAAGGACGCAGCTGTTTCCGTCTATCTGTTGTGTTCGAACACTTTGTTTCTAACCTGTTTGTGTTGTCGTTGATTTGTTTTGATTTCTGTTTAGAAGTTTTGACGTTGGTGTGCATGCTAATTATTTGAATTTTCGGAATTTTTTTTCTACGGGTTCCATACATTCAATTAACACGTTTTGAATTGGTGATTTTAATAAGTTACGACTTTCTTTATCTCGCGATATGCCCGAATTCATGTATCATTGTTTTTCACATATTGTCCTTTAATAGAACAAACAAACAAAAGCTCGTGCTGGTTTCCGCTCTTTTTAAGCACCTGTAAAATGCAAATGCCGCAATTATGGACTCCGACTTATTCTACACGGAACTCACAGATTCCCCACAATACAGAGTTGCCAGTTTTTCGGAACTTCAACCCGCCAAATTGCTCGCCAAAATCGGTGAAAAACCGGGTAAACCGCCAAACTGGCAAGCGTGCCGCAGTGCAAGCTGCACACCAGGAAAGCTGTAGGGTGAATTTTACGTGCCAGCCACATTTGGCTCTCCTAATGATTGTAATAATACGAAGACGACAAGCACGTTATATTTACCACGAAGGTCGTATACCTCTAAACTTTAGGAAGGAGCCCCAACTTTAGTCTCGATTCCAGACCATGCGCTTTTTTTTCTTCCCCGAGTAGCACTGTGGAATCGAAGCACCCGCAATGCGACGGCAGTCATCAAGAAATTCGTCTTAGTCAAAGCAGTTGAGTGAAGATGGTAGTTTCCTTATCTATATAGGATGGGATAACCTGAACGTCTGAAAGCCAGACTACCCCCAGCTTGAGGGATCAACCTGGCTCGCCTTGTCAGTCTCACATTTAATTCAAGAACATTATACGGTTACACCGGTGTGAGCCTACTGCTTTAAAGGCAGAGAATCTCATTTGCACCCCTACCCCACCACAGCAAAATATCAGTCATGCCCTAAATGCTATTTAAGAAAAACATGTCTGTGAAATTTGAAGCTCAGTAATTACCCAGAATTTGAAAAAAATGCACTAAAGAGTAACGGTCAGTTAGTCGACGAAAAAATAAATGTCCGCAAAATGTTCTCGGGATCCTACAGAAATTTAGCTTCACAACCAAAAAAGCAAACATCGTCGATTAATTTTTTTTTTTTATTTTTTTTTTTTTTAGGGGGGGGGGGTTTTCCGAGGCCTTTATTTTCTCCCCGACAGCGACAGAAAACTCGCTCAGTAGTGGGGGGGGGGAGTGGGGGTATGTCGAGAAAATAAATGTCTTTTCTCGGGATCTTACAGAAATTTATCTTCACAACCAAAAAGCAAACATCTGGGGGGGGGAGCAAATTTTAGAAAATCACTCAAAATCCCATGAACTTCCCTACATTGAAAAAATAGGGACGCCAATCCCTTCTGCACCACCACCGGTGGCGCCGCCCCCTTTTTGTTAAAGCCGAGGTGTAAGTTAATTGATGTATGTATATGCAACATTTCTAACTTGATTGGCTGCACAACATAGATCATATAACATAGTGCGCACTTTAAATCTGACGTGACATCGATTAAAGTCGTTTTGTATAATTTTGAATTGCGTTACCCTGCTCTTTTATTTATCTTTTTTTTCGTTTTTACTACTAATAGGTTGTCCTAGGACGTGTATCTTGTATTAATAGACTTTATAAATGATTTCATTAATGAAATGATTCACCATAATTAGCCTATTGCACATGTATCTCAGCGCGCCCGGCCAGACCCACGGCTGGCGGCGCGGGCGCGGCAGGGGCCGGAACGCCACTATGGTCTTCAACCACACCGCTTAATAATGCTATTTAGCGAAAATTTCGCTCACCGCCATGAGATCTTACCTCTTTCTGCCGTTACACATCCACCCCGCACCAATTACTCCCCCCCTGCTCCCCACCGCCCCCCCCCACTTTTCCGTTATTGTGGCTCGCTCCCCCCCTCGCTCCTCTTTGCGCCGGAAACACCTTTGTCCTGCCCTTCCGCCGACTTCCCTAGGCTACAGCAATCTCTGCCTCTCGCAGCGCGCCCCCCCCGCCGCCACCCCACACACCACACACACACAACTCGCTCCGGCTTCTGCGTTGTCTGCCTCGCCACTTTCGGCCCGGGGCATCGTTCTTCTCTTTCATCTTCCGACCCGGACTCCTCTCCCCCACACCTTTTTGCGTTTTTGTTCGCTATTGGGCCGGGAAAATACTGCTGACGGATTATTCCCCCCCCCCCCTGAGATTTTACCCGGGAGCCATCCCTGCCTATTATATTGAACACATTTTCTGGCAAATCCAGGACGACTTTTCGGATGGTTATCAAATCAATATATTGACATACCTTGTTAATTTTCGAACATAACAATCCAACACTCACATAAAGAACAATGCATTTACATGGAGTTGCACTAACCATTATCAAGTGAATCACTTCATTGGCCGGGTCATACAACAAGGAACGCAATAACCTTTCAATTACTTATCGTGTTCATTTGAATACTGATTTGTGATGGCATAATGTGCAAGAAAGATTGGTACCCTCCTAACATGCATGTAATATTATTTTCAGATTGAACTTAAACTGATCACATCAATTTATCAAATATTTATTGATATTTATTTTGTTTTGATGGTTGTATTGAATACCGTTCTTACTATGGTGTTACGTTTATCTGCGTCGTCTAAAAGCATTATCCTTCACTGACTTAAAGATTGGGTTATTGATTTGCAGGGATGTGCAAGTCCATTACTTCCCTTCATTATCGATACCAAACGGTAGTTTAGTACTTACAAATGGTGTGTTGAAAGTCTGAGATCCATACGTCATGAATTTGTTGTTTAATGAGAAAAACTAATAACGACATGTTACCAGAATGTTGTTCTTTCTGTGAGTTTCAATTTTGCTCAAAATGCGAATTGCGGTTACTGTGCACCGTAGCAATACGAGCGCAGCCCTCTGATTGGCTAACGGATATCGCCTGCGCGACCTTAATTGGCTAACGGCTGATCGGACCATTTTGGAACGGCACGTGTACGTTTGACGTCGCGGATTTTTTAAATTTGCTCCTGAGCAAATGGAAAAAGGATGAAGTTTAACCGTCCAGATTTTCACCAAAACTGAATATTTTACCCCAAGTCTCTATGAGAGGTGTTTATTTATATTAATCTTCACATTAGATATGATTTCAGCTGATTTGATTCATATAGATGTTTTTTGACGTGCAAATCAATAACCCAATGTTTAAGTAGTCTATTATATCTTTGATTTATTCAATAAGATGAATTCGAATAGAAAAGACGGGTATTACAATCATTTATTATTACCTGAAAGAATTGCTGCAATACAAATCGTTTGGTGATTCCAAACTTCAACAATACACACCTTGTCAAATAAAACTGTTAATGTTGTTGTTGTTGCCCCCGTCATAATACTGAAGGACGAGGGTGGAACCAAATTGGGTTCAGCTGGGCACTGACCAGCGAACGACCTTTGTACATACAAAGTCCATTGCCAACACATCATTCACTTCAGAACGGAGGTAAACATCGTTCTTAAGCCCTGTCAAACTGCTGTCACGGGGTGTTAAAATGTCAGTTTATCTGGCATTCCAGTTTAGAAATATCGTCACGGAATGAAATGCGATGCAGATTACCCCCACGTATGATGTGATGCAAACAGCATAATCATGAGGTCATAATATTACACAGATCGTACCTATGTAATTTAAAAGATGAAGTGACTATTATTGATTGCGTATCCTTTTCAGTCAAATTTATAGATGATATGGTTAGATGGCAATACTCATAACAGCCAAACGACAACTATCACAGACAAAATAGGAAACAAACTTACTCTTGATCTCGAAAGAGAGACACAATCTTATTGAGAAGAGAAGTATGAAAGATGGAGGTGTTCATATTGCTAGCTTGGAGTAGCGTAATGAAGAGGGCATACCAACACGAAAGAGGGCAACATCTTTTACAGAAGTGTTTTTATATACAGGCATACAGTAAAGCAGGCAGCAGTAACGTAATGTATGGTAAAGTCAAGAATCTGACCATCCAGGAAAGTTTAAAGCCAGTTTGAATGTCACAAAAAGGAAGAACGAAATACCTTAACAGAAACATCTGACACCTAAGTTGCCGGCAAGAATAGTGAATACTGCAGTGATCTGTACAATGATGAGGAGGTGGAGGGAGTAGCAGAAGAAAGTCTTCTGAATTGGAGGACAGAGCCAGATCAGAAGAAAACTGCTGGACCCCTCTACGGGAGAAAGTCACCAGGATGCGATGGGCTTCAAGCAAAACTACTCCTCGCTGGTGTTGAAGTGGCTGTTACATTAATGCACACGCTCACGGTGTGAAGATTATGCAGACAGGGGAATGGTCTTTCGCTTGTGTCGTGATCTGTTTGTGCCCATATCAAAGAAAGGAGATTTATTACTTTGTGACAATTACAGAACAATTTTCGTCATCCGTCATGCAAACAAGATCATGCTAGACAAATACTCCTTGGAAGGATCACCTATCAACTGGAGATGGAAATGGGTGCGCAGGCTTCATGAAACAACAGGTTACTGAGGCCACATCTTCAACCCTTAGTTGCAAATTCAAAAAATGTCACAGAAAGAACCAGGATATATTAATCTGTTTTGTGGACTACTGCAAATCTTTTGATAAGTATAACCATCTGCGGCATGTGATGCTGCAAATGGGCTTCTTACCTCATTAAAGTGATAGGCTAACATTGTGGAGCTTCAATTTTAAAAAAAAATGGTCAAACTTTGATATCTGACCTACATAGTAGTGTTCAAATGGACAAATAAACACCCTTGAATACAAAAGTTTGGAAAGTTACACTGCTAATCGCAAGTTATGCATGAATAAACAATTAAAACTCGGGGCGAGTTTTTATAGCCTAGGTGTACACACAGTAAGTCTATGGGAGGAAATGGGCAAGTGAATCCGGTCAACTTACGATTTTCACTTTTTTAAAGCACTAAATAATAATTTTGAAAAACAATTTTTTCAGGGCTTCATTTTTAGACCTCATGAAAGACACTGGTATCATGGGGAATCATGTGGCTCAGATTTTTTTAACTGTGGTAAATGTTAGCCAATACCTTTAAGTTGATCAAATCTCTGCATACAGACCAACCGTCAGTTGTTATATTGGAATGTGGCACGACGGACCGGTTAGACATTGGAAAAAAAAGAGTCTGACAGAAATGTATTCTCCCTCCAGCACTCTTCAACATCTCCACAAAACATAGTGAGGGAAGTACTGGACAGTAAGCAAGCAGACATTTTTGATCCACTACATATTAGAGGGGAAGAGCTAGGAGATCTGCGATGATACAGTTAGCTAGGATTTCCAAGTCAAGATCTGGCCTGACAAATATTGGAACACCCCTGAATGTATTGATGGCTCAATACTGGAGGAGATTGAGCATTTCAAGTATCTTGGGATGAGAATTCAGCAGGATGGTGACAACAGCTTGGAAATCGGAAGCCGACAAGCTATGGGATTGAAGGCATCGAATGCATGAAGAAACTGAGGCAAGGACAATACAACGAGACGAAACTCAGAGTTCTCAGAGACTGTAATTTCCCAATTGCTATCTACGCCTGAGAATCTTGGGTTCTATGGAAGCATGGGCGTAAATCCGGTCCGAGGAGTGGGAGGGGGGATGATCGATGAAATTTCACAAATTTGGGGACACCCCCAATTCAAGGGCTATTTTAAATACACTGCAATCCTAAAAATTTCTTTAAACAGTTTTTAACATTCTGAGCAAAAAATCATGACCATTGTAATATACTGACATCTTGATAAATGCTGAACAGTCTAGGGTGGGCTACTTATGCCCTCACGTGAAAATATATGAGTTTGTTTTCTACATTTTGTTGATAGTACGGTGTTTCATTATAGGCGTACATTTTGCGTTATCTGTGCACTAAATAGTGATAGGGATATAATGCCCATTTGGACCGTTGGAAACACGTTAGTAATGTACAGGAATTGTCCGGAGCCGGAATGTTCGAATTATCGAGGGGAAATTGCAAGCGAGGGAGCGAAGCGAGCGGGAGCTTTTGAATTATTTAGAATTAAAATTGAACAGTATATAATTAGAAACATTATTTCATACATGCTTCTATGAAAGAAAAGCCATTCAATTATCATGAACTAATAAAAAGTGGCAATTTATCGAATTGGTATCACATTACATATTGGACGCTGCTCGTATGTGACGTCACAAACTTAAAACTTTGAATGTTCATAACTCTGCTATTCTTTGGTGGATTTTCGCCAAACTTTCGTTAATATATTTCTTTCATTGTTCTGCTTTTATTAAAACCAAGTTGTCGTCAGAGTGAACCTTGCATTTAAAGACATTTCACGAGAAATTCTCACTATATAATTTTATCAATGATTAATTAATAAAAAATATATATTTTTTTCTTGAAAAGTGGAGGGGATGATTGTACCGGCTATCCCCCTCCTCGAAAAGTGGGGGGGATATATCCCCCATCCCCACCCCCGGGATTTGCGCCAGTGTATGGAAGACAGATGAGCAAAGAATCTCTGCATTTGAAAAAAAAAAGTAATCGCAGGATTTTGAAAGTCCCCTGGGTGTACAGCGAACAAATGAAGACATCAGGAACATTTACCTGCCTGAATCTTGGTAACACCGAATGTAATAAATCCCAGGGGTTCTAAGAATGTAGATATACAGTGATGGCTAGCGCAAGATAGGTAAATATATATATATATATATATATATATATATAGTCAAGACGCTGTCTTAAAGCGGCCGAGCGGCTCTCTAAATAGGCAGGCCAACCTGTCTAATAGTGGCCACTAAAATTGATTCCCCGCAGAAGACAATCATAGTTTAAGAAACCTGTCTATAGGCAGCCACACTGCTATAAAGGCCACATATTTGTTTCCTGAGTGGCCACTATAGACAGGTTCACTGGTTTAATATATATATATAATAGAGCTATATCAGGCAATGGAACATACACACCTAGAAGAGTTGCCGTCAAGTCAGGTGAACTTCGCAAGTGCCCTGAATTTGAAGTCAATGCTCGTGAACATAAGATTCTTTTCGAGTTCGACAGTGTACTAGCGGGTAGTGCAATGGATGCTATTAAACGATTGTAAGGAGATACACAATGCCTTTATCAATGCCGTATAGGAGATATTATTTATTCATATATCAACAATTACATTATTAAGACTCTTTTTCTAAATATTTATGCATTGTAGAATCTATACTGTATGCACTATATGAACGTAGAATATTTGCCAATGTTTATGTCATTATAACACGATTCTGAAGAAGGGCAGCTGCCCGAAAGCTTTTAATAAACAAGTGGATATTTGCAGCAACGTACTTTCGTGTGTTGAGAGTAATGTTTATTGCTTCAGGTTATATATGTATATATATATATATATATATAACCGATAATCATCTCTGACCCCCAAATCATTTTGTTCATTACGCCACTGATTATTCAGTTCAGGTAAAAAGTTGATAAGAATTACGTCCTTGTAATTTGTTTTATCACAGTGCAAGTAAACCCCTTCTTTGTTATCACTCTCAACTCTGACATAGTTATGTTAAATAGTCCAAGGCAGACAAATTCAGATAAAATGCTTTGAATTTGAATTTGTCCGTCTTGGACTTTTTAACATAACTATGTCAGAGCTGAGAGTCACTTCCGGTAATCAGGAATAGCCTTGTTGGTTTCGTCACTGCCAGGAAATCAGTAGATGACAGGTTCGAGTCCCATGGCTCTATTTTTCTGACATGTTTGTTAAGGATTAAAGATCAGCAGTTGCGATCTTAAAAAATACAGAGAGTGTCATATGAGTAAATCCATACGGACTAATTTAAATCTCACATGATTATAGTGTTCCATTATCTGGTGAAAGCTATGCACCAATACGTTTCGTAATATATCCATATTTTTAAATAATAATGATGATGATGATGATGGTGATGATGATGATGATGATGATGATGATGATGATGATGATAATAATAATAATAATAGTAATAATGGTAGTAATGCACAATATAGATCAATTTGATTGTTTGCTAGAAGATATGGAGAGAGGATGAGATGGACTGAATGTCTTTACTATGTTGTAGAACCTACCCAAACTACAATAAAAGAGGAAATGTTCTTTCTTAAAAATGCTAAATTTATCCACTCACCTTGCCTCATGAATATCCAATTATAGTGATAAGATTATTGCTTATGATGCCCTCTTATAATAACCTTTCAAAATTTAATTTGCTCATTGCAGACCCTTGCTTGTTCTTTATAGAAGCCGAACTTGAGACTGATTGGTTCCTGAATAAAGGTATTTTGTAGGGACACATTGTTTGCCTCCTCAGTATCAAACGAGGTGGGAAGTAACACGAGATATGTAAAGAAAGTTACTAATGTGACAGCACCCACAACAAAGCGTATATGTGTTTTTAAATGCAATTTAAACGGGTCACAATCCTAACCCCACCCCAAGAAGAGGTCTGTTGCACAAAACATGTTCTATTGATTAGACATATACCTTTCAATACATGCATAATTCAGCCAGCTTTACTTTGCACTACATATTTCTCAGTCTTGGCGAAGATCCAACGTTTACGCGATGGATAATATGACTTACATGAAGTGATATAAGGTAGAAAAATTAACCCCGACATAACCTTCGTGGTTAGGCTTAGTTCATATCATTAATATATCAACTATAATTGATTTTGGCATGTTTTCCATGTAAATTTGTGAACTACGCCATTACGGCATTGTTTGAACGACTCCCGCATAATCACACTAATCTGGGTACGCGGGTTGCACAAGTGGCAGACCGCATAGTGTCATACACGTACGACTGAGCAGTGTAATATATACATTCGTGCTGGGCAAAATCTAATTGCAATGATGTTATTTGAGTGACTCTTGAAAGGAACATATCGTTCTGTTTAAAAGTAGGTTATATTTTGACAAATAGTTCAGCAAATTGAGTGTAATGTCAAGCTACTCGTTGTTTATCGCAAAGGATGAACCAACTTGGGTTAACCCGAAAACTCTTAATGTTCAATAGACTGATATTTCTTACTTAACATACCGTTGCATTGCCGTTTACATTGCCGTTGCAAAATACAAATTTCCTTTAGTTAAACCAAAAAAAAAAATTGTGGATTCTTTACTATTATTCGAACAATATCGATTGACTCAAATTCCAATGCCCCCCTCACTGCAATAAATTATACTTTCACATTCAATGATGCAATGACCACGATCCAAGCTTGAACCTTAGTACATTTATTATTGTATTTATAACTATAATAACATGCAATAGAACATACATGTATGCTATAATATTCGCATTATAAATGTGTTAAACATGTATTCATAAAATGATTAATATAACACTTTATTTGTTTAAATTTAGACAATAGACTCTTTAATATTTGGGTTTTTTCACGAAATAATTAACGATGAATCATAAAATCTACTTTCCACAAATAGCTTTTTGAGTTTCTCTCGCTGGTTGGAAAAATTTGACCGGGAAAATTTTTCGCGGAAAAATTCTTCCTCGCGTGATACCTCCCCCTCCCCTCACACACACACACATTTTTCCTGACGGATTTCTCCCGCCCCCCCACCCCAGGTTTTACCCTGGTACGTCCCCTTCGTTGCACATGTAAATACATATAATACAGTGTGCCTCAAAAATAATTGTGCAAGTCAAAAGCACCCACTTTGGTAATGAGAAAAATATTTTTGTGACGTCATGCTTACATTAGCATCAAGGGCATAGTCTTAGTTTTCAAATGCCGTTCCGTTCAGTTTGCTTGTTTCAGTCCTGAGGTATGTTTAGTTTAACACGAAAAGGTAAAATCACAAGTGTGCCACTTTTACTACAGTCAATAATAGCATCAGGCCCTCTTCCCGTAAAAGTGACACAATTGTGATTCCACCGTCTTGTTTTTACAAGATATCTCAAGATCCAAACATTCAAATTGAACAAAACATACAACATTTCAAAGCTACGGCGTTGCATTGATGTTGATGTAAACATGTGTCACAGCAGTATTTTCTAACTGTTTATTTTGAAACGTGCTGCAGCATTTCTCCAACAATACTGCAAGTAAAAAGCGCCCTCTTAGATAATTAGAAAATACTATGGTGACATGATGCTTACATCACCGTCAAGGGCAAAGTCTTAGCTTTCAAATGTCATTTGTTCTGTTCAATTTGCTTGTTTCAACTCCATCGGGGATATCCGAAGGCGAGTTTACGCCATACACCCAACCCGACCGCCCCGCCAGAGGGGTTAGTCAAACAACAACAAAACTGGAACTCACAGTTGTGTCACTTTAACAAGGGTCTACAGTAAAAGTGGCACAATTGCAATTTTACCCTTTCTTATATTAATTAACATATTTCAAGATTAAGACAAGCAAATTGAACAAAACTAACGGTGTTTGAAAGCTAAGACTATGCTCTTGACGTTGATGTCAGCATCTTGTCACAAGAGTGTTTTCTTATTGCCACAGAGAGCAGTTTTTATTTGCACAATTTTTTTGAGACACACTGTATATGGGTGAGATGGCCTGATTCAAAAATTTTTCCTATATTTGTTGCGGAGGTTGCTTTATGTTGTTCGCATTCGCCATAAATGTGCTTCGATACAGCGTCATAAATTTTTCACCGACACAACTTAATATCTCACAGGATAATTAACTAAAACATGTTAAAATGATGACTAAAGACTGTTTTACATAAAGAAAATGGTTTCAACTGGGTTGATTTATCAGATAATTCTCATGCATAATTCGTGCCAAACCTTACACCAATGTAAGGTGTATGATAAGAATTATAACTTTGCTACAAAATGTTTCCACAGACGACGCAGCGCTTAAAACATCCAATAAAGAATGCCCTCAAAAACCTGACGCATTTTTTTTGGCGCAGCCTGGCGAGGCATGGTGGACATAGCCCAGGCCGTTAGACCGGCGGGACATGCATCTCTCTTCAAGTTCGCTAATCGTTGACCTATTTGGCCACGGGTTTGTTGTTGTTCTTTGTTTTATTGTTTTTGGTCATATATGCTTTTATAAAAAAAATATATATATATCATAAACTGATGAAAAGTGGCAATTTATTGAATGTATATTACATGAAATATTGGAAGCTGCTCGTATGTGACGTCTCAAAATTTAACTTTGAAAGTTCATAACTGCGCTATTCGTTGGTGGATTTTCGCCAAACTTCCATAATGTTTCTTTCATTGTTCTTCTTTTATTAAAACCAACTTGACGTCAGGGTGGACCTTGCCTTTAGAGGAAGTCGCTAGCTGTTATGCGTTCTCATTGGCTATTCAGAAGTCTTAGGCTCTAGGGGAAAGCCCCTACAGTATTTTAGTCAAACGAACGGCAGGTAGAACGGGATACCTACGGGCAAATGCCTGGAGGTGGGGGGGGGGGCGAACTCAGATTATAGTCGGACGGGGCTGTGCCGCTGCGAACTCCGAACCCATACCCACATCTAAGGGTCCTTTTACCGTAAATAGGCACCCATGTGTAAGGATTCAAAAACTTTTGGCGCGCGCCGAAAACTCGAAAATAGCGTATGTTTGCTCGCCGAAAATTTGAAGAAAAAAAATAATCTTTGCGCCCCCGGGAAAATGACAATAAATGTAGGAAGAAGAAGGCCTTTTCTCTCTTTTTTTTTTTAACTACGTAGGGAGAAGTACAGGGTTTTGATACTTACACCCAACAGTGGAAAAATGGGACTTTGTTGTACAACGTAAAATGATGCAAAATAGTCACTGTTTTCAAAATTTTACATGAAACGTGCATCTAAAGGGACAATTTATACCTTATATATAGTGATTTGAAGACATAATTTTAACTTATAGATAATGCTTTGAAGACATGCACGGCGAGGTGGGATAAGAGAGGGGGATAAGGAGGAGGATAACAGGGGGTCAGAGGTAGGATAAGAAGGAGATTCGTAGGGGATGAAGGGAAAGTAGACGGGGATAAGGGACAGAATTAAACGCTGATTTAAGGGAGGAATAACGAGGAATTAAGGAGAATATAAAGGGGAAATTTAGGGGGAAATACAGGGCGAATAAAGGGGAACTACATATAAGGCGGGGAATTAAGCGGTGAATTAGGATAAAAGGGGACGGGAGGGCCGGGGAATAAGAGGGGGATTTAAAGGGTGATTTAAGGGGTAAGAGGGTAAGAGGAGGAATAAACGGGGAACCAGAGGGGAAATAGGGGAATATGAGGAAGGAATATGATCGGGGATATGAGGGGGAATAAGAGGGAGATCAAGAGGGGAATAAGGGAGAATAAGAAGGGGAATAAGAGGGAAAATTAAAGGGGTAAGAGGGGAACATGGGGGAATAAGAGGGGTAAACGAATATTTGAGGGGTATTAAGAGGGTTGAATAGTAGGGGGAACAAAAGGGGGATAAGGGCTGCTTCGGCGCAAAGCGCCGAGGCAGCTAGTACACCAGAAAGTCGTCTCATTCTTGGTGCACTGTATAATAATGAGGGACTGGGGCGGGGTCCGCAGGCAACGCACAAAGAGTATGTCAAGCTTTTTTTTTTCTCCCTGGACTAACGATTGACGGGGTTTTGCCAACATTTAGAATATAACTTCACCTTTTTTTCAGTCGGTAACTAACAAAGGCCTTGCTACATAATATTGCAGAACTTGCAAGCAGGTAGAAGAACTAGTTGATGTAGTAAGTGAGAATGCTGGACAACTGGGTATGGTCATCAGCCAAAAGAAGACGAAAGAACCCATGCATCCTCCTCCTCATGACGTCTTTATTGACCAACAGGAGGTAGATGTTGTAGAAGACTTCGCTCTCTTCTCTTCAGTACGGATCTGCATGAGACAAGAACGAAAATTCGATGCCTTCAACTCGACGTGTTTTCGTAAAATACTACATATCAAATGGAATGACTTCGCTACCAACAAAGAAGTCAGAGAAATGACCAAACAACCTCTTGTATCCAACGTTGTCTTCAAAATGCGTCATAAATGGTTAAGACATGCTTCCATCTATCTATCCTGCGTATGATGCTCAATGAGGGACCCCCCCCCCCAAAAAAAAAAGACGTATAAAAGAAGTCCCAAGATGAGCTGTCTTTTGTATGGCCGACAGAAGGCCTCGAGCGTATGTTCCCGGCAGAAGGGTTTAGGCGCGCCGGAACACCTTATCTTTATTTATTTTTTATTTTGTTCTCATTTTTTTTTTTTTTTTTTTTTGGGGGGGGGGGTTTTTTGGCAAAATCTCGACGGGGGCACAATTTAATGTGACAGTGTGAGATCCTCAAGCGAGGGACGAGCAACCGAGTGGAGGAGGGTGTGGGAGGGGATACCCCTGCTCCCACGGTAGGCGCTGTTTGTAGAAATAGAGTATTAAAGTTGCGTTTATACATGAAGACATTTAAAAACAAATTTCTATGGAATTAAACATAGTAAAAAAAAATCACTGCGAAAGGACTTAATGATCATAACTTATGAAAACCATTGATTTTACTAAGTACGGCAGAGCGACCAAGCGCTTGAGAATATATACATTTTCACGGCCTTCCGGAATAAGAAAAAATGCATTTTTATCTTTTAAAAGCACCTTTGTCACAGAAGGTATACATAAAATTTGCATGCACATTATGAAACTGGTCTCCTCTCTCAGCTCACAAAATGGGGAAGGGGGTGGGGTCACATGTTACAATCACCTCGAGGTTTCAGGGAAGTATATTTTTTCCAATCAGCAGTATTCTTCTTCTTATTCGTTTTATATCATCTCTGATGAAAATTATCATTGTAACTAGTGTTATGATCATATAATCATTGTCACCGTCATCACCATGATGATGATGATCATCATCATCATCAGCATTATCATCATCATCATCATCATTATCAGTATTTTTATTATCACGTAACCATCCTCCTCCTCCTTTCCTCCTCCTCCTCCTCATCGTCATCATCTCATCTTTTATGTCCTGGGTATATGGTATTCTGATTGCTAAGCAAGGTTATTCTACCCCTAACGGGAATCTGTGAAAAATTATTAATAATAAATTAGTTCAATCAATCATTAATTACTTAATTTATTCGTTCATTCATTCATACATGTATTTATTTATTATTAATACATATTTAAGATGATACCTTTCAGATAAGATGCTTCCTTGACAACATGATAGCTTGCCAGACATAGCATCAAGTAATATATGCAGTTTTAATGTTGTAATTGAAAATGAATTCATAAGTACAGGTAATAGAAATAGCCACTTCACTAGGCTTCGAAGAGAAAACATCCATAAATTTAAATGGCTATTGTAACTCATTGTCATGCCAGACCACACTAATCAAGGAGCTCTGGCTTGTGAGGATTCAAGCTTCTAGATTTAAAGGGTTAAATACTCATGATTTGGAGGTATGTCGCTCGACTTGGGGTAAAAGCTGTTAGAATCAAGTAAATCTATGCAGCAATTTCTGCTGTAACAATTTAAGTGGTACAAACCGTTCACTGCGTTTAAACGAACTAAATTTATATATCAATTGATAATGCATTTGTGCATAGAGCGCACATGTGTGTAATGTAGTGTTTTTGATTCAATTCTTTTTTATATGGTGAATAAGATTAGATGAAAATACTGGTGCCCATGCCTGTGAATCCTTCCCCCTCAAGTGAATATTCAAGACAAATCTTCCATTCCAAAATAAACACTTCAGGTATGTTCCCAATTCTCATATGGTTGGAGGCTTTTTCACCGTGTTCCCAATCCATCGTCCATTTTAACTCCGGCGCATGTTGTACTACATCGACAATTGGGAAATCCTCGAGCTTTTCTCGCACATCTTCGCAAGTTAACCTCTGAGATATCTCAGGTTAAATCTTCGGAGCTTAAGTCGAATGTACCACGCTCACTAATCTCGGGTAACGCCGAATTCCTGGGTTTGACACCCGGGATAACTGCCGCAACGTGTTAGCACAACTGGGAGTTAAACCGTCGGAGTTTCCTTAAGCTACTGTCACACTGGCCCGTTAACGATTTTGTCTGCCTCCGTCTTACCTCACACGGTGTCAGACGGGGCAATGGAGATACACTAGAATGGGACAGAACGGAAAAGCACCGTCTGTCATCGTCTAGATACCTTTGTAATCCAGTTGAAAAACGATATAAAAAGTCCATAAACTTTAAAACGTTCGCGTTCGTCGTTTCTCAGACGGTAATTCGTTAGACGGCGAGCTGTGACAATAGCTTAGGGTATAAGTCCGCAATTTGCATACACTCTCGGTGTAGGGTTAACCCGCGAATTCCCTGAGACTTAAGGAACCGAACCCCCCGCCGGGGGTTAACCCGGTGGTTAACTCCGAACGTGTAGAACATGACTAATTAATGTATTGCGATTTTGCTTTTTTATTATTTTTTAATCATTCATTTATAAGATCAAGCTGAAAGAATAGTTCGTCACTAACTTAGCAGAAGAAAAAAAATCCACTTACTTCAATAAATTATGAATAGCCTGATTGATCGGTGCTTTTGTGTAGCGTGAGAATTTTAAATGATCCTCAGAGTTAAGTCCGAGTGTCATTATAATAACAACGACTTCGGAGCTCAACCCGAGCTCACGTGTAAGACTACGGTTGGAATACTGGAGAAATTTTTAAATCTCCTTGGGGCTAGTTCTCATCTTAGGGCTTATCTTCCACGATAGACGCTACTATTAACCAAAATCTTTTCACGACTAGATAGCTTTCTCTCCGCGAAGCATTTGAGAGCAGCAACCAAACCTGTAGTCATAAGGCTTGCAATAATTGCTTTTGTTGCATTCCCGTTGAGAAGAATT